>PVIU01002549.1:0-168736 GCA_004026605.1 Ondatra zibethicus | reverse complement strand
AGCACAAATATTCTGCAGTCACTCATGAAAAGAAATTTTTAATAATAAATATCTAACAATTAATGGGCTGGTCGCTGCAATTGTCTGCAGGGCATAATATCTAATTTCCTTGCAATGTTTCATATCCTCACTCTTCACGCTGCAACAGTCTATCATTAAAACCAAATGCAGGTTTCTATCACTTTTATTTATTTTTCAAATCAACTTATAAATCATTGCCAGGCCTTGTTATAGATGAGTTCTAATAAATTATCGGCTGTGGACAAATTCTGAATGTTAAACACTTCTTTCTTTTCCTCTAGCCCTGGGTCTCTGTCTGTTTCTTGCTATTGTTTTTCCTCTCTCACTCTGAGAGCGATGTCTATCCACAGCCCTCTAGGCCTGCATACCTCAGTGCCTGTCCTCTAGGTGCAAAGAACAGAGAGCCCTTAGTGCTTAATTATGTTCTATTTAAATAATGCAAAAACACATTTATTTTCAGAGGAAAATACCAATATAGGAGACAAGAGTCATTTTGCATTCCTTGGGAAATTTACCTTCCTGAATTTCCACAGAGAAATCATTTTGCTTCTTAGTGCTCTCCTCGCTTTCTTCCCCAGCAGAAAGTCTGTATTTCACCTCTGTCAGGCTGTGAGGTGGCCTGGCTACCTTTCTCAAACTACCTTGACACTACTAAGAATGTCCTGACAGTCTTGTCCTGACAGCTACTGGTGGAGCTAAGGGAGTAGAGCCAGCACCTGGCTCTCTGCTCCCACTGAATGCGGTTGGCAGAGCCTATGGAAGACGGAATGTTCCCTGAGCTACAGTGGAAACCCAAAGGGCAAAGAGTCTAAAGGGTCATCATTGTCATAGTAACCGTAAACACAAATAAGAAAATAACCCCCTAGCCATGGTATATCTGTACCATAGATACTTGTACATTTTGCTGTGAATACAATGAAAGTCCTGGAAAAGCAATCAGAATTAGAATACCAGTAGAAGAAACAATCAACCAGCAGCTGTTTGGCCCCTTCTGGGCCTGAATTGGTGGAGGACACAGATGGCTACTCCCCGGACTTCTTGGACTGGTGGAAGAACATCAACCAGGAGCCTGCGCTATACCTCTCATTTGGGAACTGTCATAGTTAGTGCCACCCAAGGTCTCTAGGCCTGGGTATGGGAGAGGGGAAAGACAACAAACGGTTCCACACCATACCGTGCAACTTGGGCAGACAGGACTCAACCAAGCGCCACCTGTAACTGAACCAAGAGCCTGGCCCTGGATAGTCAGGCACCATTTCGGTGAGAGTATACAGGATGGGGAGATGGAAGAGAGGAAGAGGTGGAAGGGTTCGTGGGCTGGGGAGAGAAACAGATCTGAAGAGGTGAGGGAGATGAGTCCAGGGTGATGTCCGGGTCTATGTGGTCAAAGGCCGGGTCTTTGTCCAGGGCCCAGGAGCAGCCAAGGGGGCAGGTGTTGATGTCTGTTACTCCTCTTGCTGCTTGCAGCTATGCAGAGAGGCCTGTAGTCTGCGCAGCAACCTGGGGCCATGTTTTTATCAAGGGCCCTACTGGCAATGTGGCCATGCCAATCTGGGTGGCCTGCTCAGCCACCTGCAGTCATGGTGACATCCTGGCCTGGGCTGCTGCTGAGGACTATGTCTGGTCCTACTGAAGTTGAGGTCTGTGTTGATGTTCATGACCCATATTGCTGTCAGGGGCCATGAGGATGCTTGAGGTCTGCAACTCAATGTGTGACCATGTGTGACCAAGGGCTGTGCCACTGCCAGGGCCTTGCTGATCAGGGTGGCCAGTGCTGCCTCCTGGGGTCATGGAGACTCTGAGCATGGGCCACTGCCTAGTGCCATGTCTGTGTTTACAGCCCTGCAGTGTGGGGGGGGGGTTGTGTGGTAACCATGGCTCCTGTTACCAATGAGGGCTCTGCAGATGCCCAAGGACTGGTCAGTCACAGGAGACCATGTTGGTGTCCTAGGGCCATGCTGCCAGACGTGCCATACTGATCTAGGTGGTCTGTGCTGTCATCAGGGTCATGGTAACATCTGGGCCTGAGCTGCTGCTGCTACTGGCTATGTCTGGGTCCATGACCCTGTTGCAACTGGGGCCCGTGATGACATCCATGGCCCATGTTCACACAAGGGGTCATTGGAACCAATCTGTGCTGAGCCCCATAGGCTCTTCACTGGCTCTGGGTGGCAAGCCATGTCCCCTCACTGGGTACTGCAACAGAAGAGCTGGCCCTGTCCCACAGGGGAGAGCACTCAAGAAAGATGGCCCTGCCCCTCACCAAAAGCATGTACCTCACCTGGGCAGCACACTAAAGCTGACTATGACTTGGAGGTCCAGGTGAGCCAGCTATGAGGGCATGAGGGCAGGAGAATTGACCTCGCCACGCCACCGTCCCCCAACCCCCACCCCACCCCTGCTTTGTATGCTCCCTACGGCAATCGGGAGAGAACACCCTGCACCTACCCTGGACTAAACAGTAAAGCTGGCCCTGGTGGTGAGTGTGGCTGACCAGGATCTGAGGACCCAAGAGCAGGAGAACTTGCTCCACTCCTTGCTGCAGACTGCATTGGGTGAGCTGGCTGAGGCTGTGCTGGAGCACTTGCCCAGGTAGTGACCGTGAGGGAAAGCTAGGGAACTGACCAAGCCACCTACCACCCAGGCCCAGAACCAGGGCTATTATTGGCCCACCCCAACATGAATCCATGAACTGTTGTAACATGTGAAGGGGACAAAACCACAGACCAAAAACAGCAGAGCGTCCATGACAGAGGACAGCAGGATATCCAAGAAGAGCCCCAGTAAGAGCCCATTATTGGTGGTGTAGCAGAAACCAGGGGCCTCAAGCCAGACCAGTGACTCCTGGTAATGAACAGATTAAGTAAAGATGAATGGACTGAAGGGTAAACTGTGTGACTCAACTGGTCACACTCCAGCCTCCACGACAAGATTCTTCTCTTCTGCTGTTATCGCTGTTGTTTTGGCTTTGGTTTTTCTTTTAAATTTGTTTTTGATTTGGGGGGAAGGTTGCAAGGGCAGAAGGGGGATTTGAGGTGATGGGGAGATGAGTAGAATTGAAACACATGATGTGAAATCTACAAAGGATCAATAAAATTAAAAAGAAGCTTGATCTTGAACCCAGGACTGCATGTGGGTGCTGGGCTATAAGGACTCGGTATGTAGAGCATGATTCACTGCTTTGAGAGGCTGTGCAATGTCTAGGAAGTGTGTTACAGAAAGCGGGAAGGGACATGCATGATGTGGCCCACCTCTAGATGCCTCTCTCCCCCACCCCCTGGTCTATCACATGTAACCAACAGTGGCCACACCTTCCCAACACTATGGAGCCTCCTGCCACCATGCCTTCCTGCTTATGATAGACTGTATTCCCTCAAACTGTGAGCCAAAGTAACTTTTTTCTTCCTGAAGTTGTTCCTGACAGGTGTTTGGTCACAGTGATGAATAAAACAGAAATGAGCTGTGATGGCTTGAACGTGAAATGCCCCACACAGGCTCTGCATTGAGGACTTGGTCCCTGGTGGTGGTGCTATTTGGTGAGGTTATGGAACCTCTGGGGGTGATAAGACACAGCTGGAGGAAGTGTGTCACTGGGGTGGGCTTTAGGGGTTTAGTGTAGACAGTGACTGCACCTTCGTTTGCACCAACACGGGGCAACTATATCCACATAAAACCTGAGGGAGCTTGATAAGGGATTCTAGACACAAAAGAACAGAGTTAAGCATGACTTCTTGGTAGAAGCATCCTCTCAGGTGGGCACTGTTTTCTAGAGGCAAACAGAGGCACAGCTCCTGTAAGAGGTTTCTTGACTCAGCATTAGGGGCAAACACCTCACAGCTCTTTTAAGAGGCTCTGCCACCAAACATTTAAATGGTGTTTATGAGTAGCCAGCATCAGGCTTCTTGGTGGTGACATGGACCCAAAAGCTCCACAAACTTGTGGTAAAAAATGTGGCTCCCACCAGTACCTCTGTCACAAAAGCGAGACTCTCAGGAAGCCAAGGAGTGTGGCAGTTCTAACCACCAAATCTATGGCTTTAATCCCAGTCATGTCACTTAGCAAATTAAAGACTTATGTGGTCAGAAAAAGAGAGATATACAATAAAGAGATCCAGAACCCCCCCAAAAAAAACCAAAAAAGACCTCTGAACTGTTTACAGTGTGTTTAAAAATATATGTAGGCTTGGGAGAGAAAAGAAAAAGGATAGAAAAGTTCTTTAAAAAAAGAAGTTGAGTAGCTAGGCTTGGTAGTACATGCCTTTAATCCCAAAGGCAGGTAGATCTCTGTGAATTCAAGGACAGCCTGGTCTGCAGAGTGAGATTCAACACGGCCAAATATACACAGAGGAAACACTATTTCAAAAAAACCAAAAACTAAGAAATAAGAATAAAAGAAATAGAGTTTTAAAAAGCCACATAAACATGGAAAATACACAGAATCTGGATTATGCATATTATTCTGTTTTCTTTAAATTTTTGACTGTGAGTGAGCTAACTACAGATATTTTATTATATAGGCTGCTAATCTAAATCAACATATATATTTTAAAGTTAGCTTGACTTCAAAATTTGAGTCTAAGGATATGTTAGTTTGGAAAAGAGGTTCGGCTTTTGTTTCCACAGAGGATGGGAACCTGTGTCCTTCCAGGTTAAGGTGGTTTGATGGAACAAGAGCCCTCCAAAAGGGCTCCATGAACCCTACATATACTTAGGCCAACAAACAGCAGGAAGAAGTTTATAAAAAGCTACACCCAAATTCCCAAAATGATTGTTTACAAATGTTTATTTTCATTTTAAAAGGGCTGATTATAAATGGTTAATGGTCATAGTCAATTTCTAAAAAAAAAAAAAAAAAAGAAAGAAAAAGAAGAAGAAGAAGAGGGATATGATGTAGAGATAAATACTTTACATTCATATGGACTTTGGTCTATTGATACAAATTTAAGGTTGATTTTGTTACACTATATATATATACATATATATTTCTACTCTTGTTTAAGGCATTATGTTTATATTATTTATTTAAAAATGTAATGTATAATTAAGAACTACAGATTAATAGATAGTCATCTATACTAATCAAACTTTTAGTCATGTTAGTTAGGTTTTCTAGATATGCAGAGATATATTTCAGTTATACAATCTTCAACATGTCAAAGACCTACAGAATATGGCATTTAAAAGGCTTTAAGAACTTAGACTTTTCTCGACAGTGAGACATGTCTGCTTCTGGCAGCACCAATTACTTCAGAGAAGTTGATAGGCATTGAAGAAACTTGTTATGGAATTTGCCTTCAATATGACAAGGCTAGCCATTTGGGCAAGAAACTGTTCTTGCCTAGACTGCTTAATGGTATGCTGTATGAACTGGACATGCAGGACACAAAAGTGACTGCTGAACTTTCCAAAAGATGGGATGGTCCTTCAGGGTTTCTGCTTCACAGAAGAAACTGCCAGATAAGCTGCAGGACACAGAAAAAAAAGAAACTGATGAACTTTACCAGTACAAGGCAGAACAGATCATCAAATTTCCTGCTTCACCAGAAAGTCGACCAGATACTATGGGCCCATAGGCTGAAGGTGGATGTCCCAATGTTACAAAGAACTTCGGGTTACTGTCCAGGCAGTGAGATGTCTCTGCCATTTCTAGAACTTTGGAAGTTGCTTACAATACACTTCCTGTTTACTTAGGTAATATTATATCCTTCTGGGGTCTTTGATGGAGTTGAAGACTAGATAGTTATACTTATAGTTTTTCTTAGTTATGATAAAAGATAAATTAGATATAAAACTTTAGAGTCACAAAGATAGGAATGATGATAGAGTATTTTTCTTAATTTGCCAAATGTAAATGTACTAAATATTATAACTATAATTATACATAATTATATACATCTTGTTCAATAATAGTTTTATGTATGTAATTTTACTATGTTAAAGTTAAAAACCTCCCTTTTATTTAGACAGAAAAGGAGAGATGGTGTGTGATTCCCCTCTGTATGTTGTGTATGTGTTTTATTACCATTGGATACTAAAGAAGCTTATGTCAGTGCAGAATATAACTAGGATGGAAAACTAAACTGAATGTAAGGAGAAAGAAGGTTCAGTCAGGCAGATGACATGTAGCTACCAAAGAAGAAGGATGTCAGAACCTTACTGGTAAGCCACAGCTTCGTGGTGATACACGGATTAATAGAAATGGGTCAATTTGAGATGTAAGAGCTAGCTAGGAATATGCCTGAGCCATACAGTGTTGTAATTAATATAGTTTTTTGTGTGATTCTTCGGGTCTGGGTGGTCAGGAAACAAGAGTGAAGTCTCTGTTTACACTTTAGGCCTCTCCTCACTACTTCCTCCCACTCTCTGCTTCTTTTATGCTGACAAAATGTGATCAGATAGCTTCCTACTCCTGCTGCCTGCTGCCATGTCTTTGTGCCATTACAGACTCTAACTCTTTAGACTGACAAGCCCAAAACAACCCTTTCTTCTTTAGGTTGCTTTTGGCCATGCTATTTTCACACAGCAACAGAAAAGTAACTACTGTAGTAACAAACACAGGCAAGGACTGATTTCTGGTTCCTAAAGTCATTTTCTCCTGTCCACATAGGGCAGAAGGGCCCTCTTTTGTAAGGGTACTAACACAATCATAAGAGCACCACTCATAGCTAGTTGAAGCTATTACCTTGGGGTTAGGCTTAGTTTATGAATCTTGTGTGGATATCAACCTTCATTCTACATCATCAAGCTAACTGAGAAAATAGACCATCTGCAGAAGCAATCACTAGACAGAGAGATGCCAATGAAAGTGAAGACTGACGTGAGACAGAAGTTATTAAGTGCCCGCAAAGGCATGTGAAGAAACTTTTAGAAACAAGGAAGGGTCAGATTGCCAAAGTTAAACAGGTTTTTTAAAAGAGAAGAATGTAGCTAAGGACATGAACCAATTTGGAGGAAATCAGAGGGTTGTCTATACCCAGCACAGCCATTGTGCTTGGGAAAGAGGAAGTCAGTGGTGAGCATATTTCTAACCAGACCCATTTTCCCCCACAGTATGTCAATCACTGAAAGAGATGTTTTGCAAAATGGAAAGACATTGCCTGTTTATAGGACAATCAAGCATTAGGAAACTGGAGCTTCAGGTCTAACATTTGTCTCCCTGAGAAACATTTTAGGATTTTTATGGAGTAAAGAAGCAAAGTGATTTGGGGGTGGCCAAAGGAAGTGAACAATGGTCACACACATATAATGAATCTTCATAACTCGTCATAGATACATATCAAAAAATAATGACATTAGTCATATCTGAGAGAGCATTTTCATCCTCCAACATCACAGGGTCACCCGTGGAGCTCCTTGACAGCAGTCAGGGAAGAACTGTGATTTTGACAGAAGTGGCCTCCAAGTCCCTGAAAAGTTACCCAAACAAGTGCTATCTGCATGACTCAAACGTCAGGGGTGTCATCCACAGCAAAGCTGGTAAGGGCCTAATAACATGGTGTTTGGGTGCAAGACCTTCCGAATTGATGACATTCGAAAACTAAAGTCAAATTACTAAAAGCAAATGAAACTAGGGGCTTGTTTATGTTTTTCTTCAGCTCCAAGCTTTCAGCTCAATTTCAAATTAGAGACAGAAGTTATTAAGTGCCCGCAAAGGCATGTGAAGAAACTTTTAGAAACAAGGAAGGGTCAGATTGCCAAAGTTAAACAGGTTTTTTAAAAGAGAAGAATGTAGCTAAGGACATGAACCAATTTGGAGGAAATCAGAGGGTTGTCTATACCCAGCACAGCCATTAATAACGTCTGACCACACAGCAGGGCCAAGTGCCCCTCCTGCTGCCTGGTGTGGGAGTGTGGATAGTGTGGCTTGCTGGTGTTCGTGGGAAACTGCAGGCGCATGGACCTGGACCCAGAGAATCATCTCACCTGAAAAGGCCCTTTAAGGGACCTCAGAAAATATCACTGCCTGGGTTTCCCCACCACTAGCCCAATCTATGAAGTTTAATTGAATGCACTCACATGGTTCGTCTCTACAGCAAGAGCTGAGTCCATAGAACATACTTTGTGGCTTGGAGAAGTAGGTTGTCTATGTCTGAGACCCAGATATAGACAGAAAGCAAGTGTGATTAATTAGCTAACCCTCTAGAAACATCTGCAATTAAAAACAGAAAGTGTGTGTGAGTGTGTGTGTACATGCATGTGTGCTCATGTATGTGGGTATCCATATGTAAGCATGCAGGTGCAGATATGCATGTCTACATATGAGTGTAAACACCAGAGGCAGACATCAAGCTCCTTTTTTACTTGGTCTCCACCTTACTTTTTCAGATAAGATCTCTTACAAATGAACTCACTAATTTGCTTAGGCTGCAAGGCCAGTGAGCTCCAGGGATTTGCTTGTCTATTCCTCCCAAGAGCTAGAGTTACAGTCAGATGCCATTATGGCTGTTTCTTATGTAGATACAGAAGATTCAGACTTAGGTCACTTTTCCAACTAAGTCATCTCCCAAGATTGAAGGCGTTCTTAAGACTCCCTTAAACATCCTTAGAATGACAAACGAACCAAAAGCACCAAAGTGTAACTTAATGTAAGATTATTTACTGAGCTTGCTGTTGTGGGCTACTTCTTTGTAATATACACAGGAGCAGACTTGCACAAAGGATACCGGGAAAGATTCCCAAAGTAGCATCAGGCGAATGGTGAGACTGAAGTTTCTGACTCCACTGTACCTGGTGTATATGAACCACAGAACAGCTCCAAGCTAGAGCAACCTAGGGGGTTTTTAAGAAATCGCAGATTCTACTTCTTAGCAACCTGCATTTGTTGTTTTACTAAACAACACATTTTCCAGTCCATTTTCCGGGATTTTGAGAGCTAAGTGGTTAAACATGGCTTGCTTTGAGACTATGAAACTAAGACCAGCAACCGTACATCTGATTACCCTGACATCATGTGACAGAGGGATGTACAACTGGGAGGAAGCCCACAGACTGGTGACTTGGGAATATAGAGTGGCTCAGGTCCATTGTGCTCTGACAGAGATGATTCCATTGGGATCTCTGCACAAGTAACGAACTGCATGATGTTAAATGGGCTAGATGTGGTATTAGGAAAGGACTCTCCTGTTACAGGCTTTAAATCAGTGCCAGACTACCTGACATCTGGCTTCTGATATGTGGTCTTCAGCCATGAAAGCAAAAAAAAATGTAAACCCTTCCAAATCCCTCACTCCATTTCTAACGAAGCACTCCAAGAGTAAAGATGGCATGCGGATTTGTAAACTCTAGAAAAGAGGGGACAGGTCCCAGAGGCTGATGACTCATCATAGGGAAACTAGCCAGGTAAATACCTCACCTTTCATTCACTGTACTGTTTGCTTTGTTAACAGTTCAATGTTAATGTTCATATTTGGTCTGCAGTCTTTACATCAATAACAGTTCTAATAAAAATGCCTACTACAGGCCATGTTTTGATATGCCCTCTCTTTATGGGGCAGATCATCAATGGAATAGATGTTGTACATCAAGCAACATGTTAGACTGCGCCTTGAGTCTAATGCAGAATAATGACAATAAACCAACAATAAGATACGTGAGAATTTCGATTCCATCTGTGTCTCATATTAAGAAGGAAACCCACAGCAGACCATGAAGGGGCAAAACAGGTCTGAAGCCCTGACAAAGGGTCGTTTAAGCTGAAAGCTAAGATATAGAAGGTAATATAGAACATGCACAAGTAGACAAGAGGCACGGTGGCTTAAGATGTGAGGTCAAATAATGCAGGCAGGTCACAAGGTACACAACCACAAGAAGGTTTTGGACATTTGATGAAAGCAGAAAGGATTTAAAGGGAGGAGTGTTTGATCTTCAGGTGTTTCTCAAGCTCATCCTTGTGACCAAGGGAAGAGGAAGGGACTCTGTGAAAAGCACTGCAACCGAGCTAAGTGTCATTCAGTGGAAGAATATAGAGCCTTGTGAGACAGGGGATGCGCGTTCTGAAACACGTAAGTGGTCCAAAATGCCAGAGGCTACTCAAGAGGCTGACAAAATGAGAGGAAGTTTGTAGTCTGGGTTTCCCCAAATAAAGCTTATTAAGAACCTGAAAGAGTGGCTGGAAAGATGATTTAAAGGTTAAGAGCAGTGATTGCTGCTCTTCTAGAGGATTTGGAGTTCAGTTGCCAGAACCCACATCCAGCCGCTCTAAACAGCCTATAACTCCCAGGCACATCATCCCACACAAATACAGACATACACAGAGTTATGAGATTGGGAGTTCAAGGGCAAACAGGGCTCTACAGTAATACTTTGTCAAGAAAGGAAGGAAGGAAAGTGGGAGGGAGGAAGGAAGGAAGAGAGGAAGGAAATTCACCATGACAACTTTCAAAACAGAATAGAATTGACAGAATCCCAGTATGCCCAGAAGCAAGGTTGAGTAATCAATATTTTGCCCCATTTGCTTTATCTCTCTTGTTTCCCCCTCTTGTTTCTAAGTGGTACAGTATTTATACAGCACAGGTTATCATCAACTGTCTAGAGATGATTTGAATTATACTTAAGATGTGCCATTCTATTAAAGGGCTTTAGTGTCTGTATATTTGTGGGAGTTTTGGTCATGTCCTGCCCCCACACATGGATATTAAGGAATGCCTACACAAATAAATACAAGGATATGTCTACTTTTCCTCATAAAGGGGCATTACTCTTAAACGCTACTATCCAGTGTGCAGTGTTCATTGACTAAACTTATGTGTAAAGAATTCAATGCTGCCTTTCAGGTTTAAAAACAATTTACTACAAATGCCGCATTTCTACCCTTCTGTTGCTCACTCCTGCTTGGCTTCACTCTGCACGTATCTGACAGACTTGATGACCAGTTACTGCAAGGCACCCACCCGCCCTCACCTTAATTACCCACCTCACGATATTGCAAGATCCCTGGGCCAGCTGCTGCCACCGCCCATGACTGGCTTCGAGTATGACTCAGAAACACCAGAGCAATGCCTAGCCACAGGAAAGCTGTTTCACCTCAGACAAGCCAATCAGTGGCCGTTTTCCATGTCTACCTAAAGTAAAGGTGAGAGGTATTCTTTCTTTGCCATGTTGACCATCAAAGACAAATTTTGTTGTTTTTGCAACAAAATGCTTGTTGCTCTGCCTTCTCACTCCAGTGAACTCTCCTTGGAGTTTTCTATGAATTCATCTTCCCCTCACAGTTCCTCTCAGATTTAAACTTCCCCAAGACCATTTCCTGGCTATTCTAAGCCTCTCTTATAGAACTGTGGACTCTGAATGTCACGTGTTGTCTCAAAAAATCTTTTTATTCTCTTTAGTACATAGTATGCTGCTAATTATAGCTTAGGTTCTTGGTAAATATCTGTTAAGTGGGTGAGCAAAAGTGTAAGAAGCGCCTGGTTTACACAAGCTGATGCTAAGCACCCATTGTCCACTGTGTTGCTCTGCTCCACCCACTAACTCTGCTTCAGTCCTCTGAAGGCCGTACACTTCACGGTCATGCTTTCACACACATCCCTGTAGCTGATATTTTATATCATGGAAAGCCTGCTCTGTGTGTTAAAATACTTTAAAGGTTACCATCTATGCTGGGCTACAACTCTGGGTGCAAAGCACTTCTGTGCAAGTGTGAGAACCTGAGTTCCAGTCTCCAGAACCCCCGGATGGAGAGCTGGATGAAGTAGCGTGCTTCCAAAATCCTAACACGCCTAGCCTGAAATGGGAGAAACAGAATCTCTGGAAGCTTGCAGGTCAGTTAGCCTGCAGTACACAGAGGTAATCAAGGAGAGACAATCATAAGGTGGAAGCCTTAGACACAAGGTTGTTCTCTGAGTTCAACACAGGTGCACACATGCATGCAAAATACACACACACACACACACACACGATTATTATTTTGTTTTAACCTACCAGTATCTCCAAGAGATAGAGATTTTTAAGTTATAGCAGTTCCTTCATTTGTAGTATCGCTTTCTGCAGTTTCCCTAAACAATGCTCTTATAGGATCAAACAATATTAAATGAGAAATTGTGGAAACAAACTCCCAAGTTTTAAGTTACTTTTACAGCAAGACTATTTTTAAAACTATTCTGTTATTGAGTTAGTTATTGTAGCTTTAGTATTTATTAGAGCACCTAATTATGAATTACATTTTATCATAGGCATATATATACATATATGTATATATGGGAAATGTATATATGTGTGTGCACGCACACACACACACACACACACACACACACACATATATATTTATGGAAAATGTTAGTATCTAGTTATCCATTGTCATCAGGTCTATCCATGGTACAGGTATCCATAGGGTCTTGAAATGCATGCCCTGAAAGCAGGTAAGCAGGAGACTATGGCATTCAATGACCTCCCTTTTAGAGATCTTAAATGACAATGGTGACTGATGCACACAGATGCAGAAATGTTACATGAACATCTAAAACATGAGTTTACAACCACCAAAGATGTTCTGACTTAAAGATTAATAATCCTCTGTTGTTTAAGGCTTGTCATCATTCAATATACTTAAAGATGAGACATCGCCCATTGTTAAGAAAATTGATTTAAAAATTCTGATACTGAATTCAATACAAGTTTGCTGGTGAAATAACTAAGTTCAAAATAAAAGCAGACGGGGTCTGAAGGATGACTCAGTGGTGAAGGGCACTTGTCGTTCTTGGAGAGGACCTGAGTTCGGTTCCCAGTACTCACCCTCAAACTGCTGCTCAAAACTGTAACACAGTTCTAAGGGATCCGATTCCTTCTTCAGGTCCCCAGGACACTTGCAAACACATATTGGTGTCCAATAGATAAAGTGGTGTGGTTCTGAAATCCTAGCACTCCTATAGAAATGTGAGGTCAGAATCTCCAGCTTGAAGCTTGAAGGTCAGCAAACCTGGAGTGCATAGTGGCAGTAAGGAGAGAACCTGCTCTTAACCATGTTGAAACCAAGGATCAACGGCCAAGGCTGTCTTCTGAGTGCTACACACATGCCATGACATACGCATATGTGCCACCCCCACATACACAAATAGTATTATTTCATTTTCGTATACACACACTCATATACGTACACACATATAAGATAAATTAATCTTTAATGATAAAAACAAAAAAGTTGAGCAATAGTACTTCACAGCAACTCCAGATTGCTTCCCACCTGGGAATTTACATTATATGTTTATAAAAATGTAACTTCAAAGTAGGGGGGAAAGTGCATAAGACACTGCAAAAGTAAAATAAGTTTACAGTTGTAGGGCTAACTATATATCTTAGTGTTTCTTATGCAGATATTTTTTATAATAAAATCTTATGATTTTAGTTTTCTGTTTATAGAGGGAAATATATAAACAAACATACATAGATGCCATTACATACCTCAGCAGGGCAGGGACTTCTCAGCCACCATCCTCCCCCACTCAAAAGCAATTTAATGCACCACTGAACATTGCCTATTAATTGGACTAGAAATAAAGTAGCCCGTGTGGGTTGATCAGGGAAAATACAGTTCCCACATACGTGGGTGTATCTATAAATATCTATGTATGTATGTGTACGATATTTCACCCACAAAGTAAGCAAGCAATGGTGGTATGTCATTTTCTAATTACAGGGTTGTTTCACAAACTGAAATGCTAACATGGGAGAGGTAAATCATAGCAATTTAATTAATAAAACAGTTTAGACACTTAAACCCATGTGTATACCCCTGGGGCACCGCATCAATAAGAGAAGCTTGCAGGCATATTTTAGAAATTATATGCAATCATTTGCAGATCTTGTAGTCAATAATTGTTACAAACTGCATTAACTCCTTCCTTACCAGATCCCAGGAATGAATTTTTCACTTAGTAAATGTTCTTTGCACTTCCCAGGGTCTCTTAGGGTGTCTAGGGATGGGAGAGCATTAAGCAGCCCTAGCTGATTTAGCTGAATGAATGAGGCAAGAGAGCCCCCTTCCTGTAAAAACAGCAGTATATGGCAAAGGAGGATCTTGGTACTCTTGAAGAATTTGCCCAGACTTTTAATGAGAGGGAAGCCATAGCAGATAATTAGTGCCAGAGAATGGAAATCTGCTATTTAAATTTGTATGTTTTTTTTTCTTTTGACCTTTTAAAATCATGTCTGTAGACCATTCATGCATTGCTTGTGGAAATGCAAAACTCAGCAGTCACTCTGGAAAACAGGTGGACGGCTGATGTTAAAGGTGAACTATAACCCTAAAATTGTACCTGGGGCCAACCACCGCCGCTCCTCCCTAGCAATAAGCTCTATGTCCTGTGGTCCAGTAGAGTAAGTATAATTAACAGCAGTGCAAACTGTATTTCAAAACAGCTAGAAGGATGAATTTTGAGTGGACTCATCATAGAAAAATGAAAAAGTGCTACAGTATATGTGTTCATTACCCAGTTATTATTCATGTGATGTACACATCAATCAGAATACCATGCTATCCCTCATAAGCACGTGTGATTATCATGCATAAGTCCATGAAAATTGCATGCATAAATGGTCATAGAATATTATCCATAGCAGTCAAAATGAGATACAATCTAAATATCCATCAATCGTTGACTACAAAGTCTGGTAAATCTGTGTAAGTGAAAAAGGATAGATGGATATGGATAGATGCTATAATGTGGGTAAATCATTAAAATATTGTATTTGCGGAAAGAATTCAGGTAAAAGCATATTATGTATGGCCCACTTATACAATGTCTAGAAAAAGCAACCATGGAAGCAGAAGGTAGATTAAGAGCACCAGGGGCTTGGCTAGGATCTGAGGTTAGCGGCTAGCAGGTATGGACTGTTTGATTGGGATGATGCAAATGTTCCAAACCTGACCTGTGGTGGTGAGTACATGCCTTAGCGAATGTACTAGGAACATTTAATCAAGCACTTAAATTTGGTAGATTCTATTATATGAGTGTTTTAAAATTAGGCTCAGATGTTTATTGATGTTCTTTATCACTCCAAAAAAGTAACTTATATTGAATTATATCAATATAAGAGACTATATTAATCAAACATAAATTTGCAATATGACTAACAGTTCTAGTTGTAAATATCCAATCCAAAGAAGTAAAAACATAATAAAATTTCCTAGGAGAGGCTTATAACTCCCAGATCTATCCCTGAGGATCTACAAGCAGTGACTGGTTGTGGGATGAGGGCAGGGGATGCAATTTTTTTAGTGGTGTAGCTATGGAAACCTTCCTCTTCCTAGGCTCCTGTAAATAATTCCTCATCCCTGTGAGTAACCCTCAGTAAACTAAAAAAGACATGAAAGTTCAAAGGTGATTTGTTATGAGGAGAAAGGAACTCATCAGGAGTGGGAGGGGGTAAGAGAGAGTAATGAGGGGTAAATATAATCAAAATAATGGGTGTGTGTATATGAAAATATCACAATGAAACACACTATAGTTTTTAATATATGCTAATAAAAACTTTTAAAAATGAGGCAATGTACAGATTCAATGAAATCCCTATCAAAATTCCTACATCATTCTTCACATAAATAGAATAAAATCTTAAAATTCATCAGAAACATGAAAGATCTCAAAAAGACACAGCAATCCAGAGCAAGAAAAATGTTCTTAGGTTACAGATTATAGATTATTACTAGTAGATAATAGACAAAATGATACAGCTCAGACTGTTCACTTGTTGTTGAAGGAATGAAGTACAATGTCTTATTGTGGAAAAAACACAAATGTAGTTTTTTCAGAGAACTTAATAATTATGGCCATCATTGGTACTGTTTGTGTGTACCTAGAGCCCCATTTACCAAGGGACCATTCTTGTCACTTGTCTTTCCCATGAGATAAGTGACTTCTGTTTACTTGGTGTTTTCTAAGCATTGTGCATGCTACCCAGTACGAATTTAATAGTCCTCATGTGACATTATAATGCTTCATGGCTCAGCAAGTCATGAAGCTCAATGTGGACAAGCCAGCTCCAGGCTGCCTTCTACCACTGGACCCTCAATAACATGGAGGCATTCTCTTCTAGAATCTGAGATTGGGTCTCATTAATTCACATTTTGAAAGGAAGGAAGTATAGGCTGAATGAGCCTTGCTTGGTAGAGTGAGTATAGAAACAGACTGGCCAACTCATCTACACTCCAAAGAAGCATGTGTAGTTCTAAACATTATAGTTATCTGCATGATTTGGCTTATTACCATTAGCAAATTACAGTTTTGTAACAAAATCAGAGTGGTTGGGGAGATGGCTCAGTCAGTAGAGTGTGTTGCATGGAGATAAAGACTTAAGTTTGGATCCTCAGAACCATGTCAAAAGCTAACAGAATGGTCTGTACCTGTGACACCAAAACTAGGAAAATAGACACACTTACTGACCAACTTACCTAGCCAAACTAATGAGTTTCATGCTGAGAAATCCTATCTCAGAAAATAAATCTGAAGAGTAATCTCAAAAGTACATAGTATGTCAAATTCTGATCTACACAAAGATGCACACACACACACCTGCAGTCACATCCATGTGCTGACAAGCATATACATCAGATACACAACACAGCACATACACAAAAAATAAAAACAATAATAAACCAGAAAATTTTCTCGCAAATTTTCTGCGGTTTGTCCCTCTTTATCTCCAGGTTGTGCAACCTTGAATTCAAGCAACCTCAGCAGGAAATGTTAGAGGGGAAGCCGTCCACATCAAACTGTAGAGACCATTTCCATCTAGTCATTCCTAAATAACACTACATATTACTCACAAGACATTCACTGTATGATCTAGAGATGATTTCAACTCTACAGGAAGACATGTATAAGATGTACACAATTTTTACCTATCTTAACAAAGAGACATGAGTAGTTACGGATTTTGATATCGCTGAAGATCCTGGAACCAGACCCCTTAGATACCAGGACTGAAGAGAACAGATAAAACTACAATTCCTCTGCCTGTGGTCCTATGTGTATCTTCAGCAGAAAAAAAAATGTATGACTTATTTGTGTGACTTGTCATTTCCAGAAGCCATCAAAGCTTAAAAGAAAACAGCACAAATTAGGAGTTAATTTCAATAGATATGGTAAGTTTGTCGTGGTTTAAGTCCTATTATCTCCTCAGAGTGAGGCTATTCTGACAGATAGTTTATCATTATGTCAAAATTTGTGAAGAATTGAGATACTTGCGATTTCCTTAGACATGGTAAGACCTTCTGAAAAATGTTTGCAAATCTATTTTTACATATTTAAAGAAAGTCCACTAACAAATACATTATTTATAATATTTTGAGACAGGTATCACTATGCAGCCATGAATGCTTCTGGGAGCAAAAAGACATTAGAAGTCTGACAAAGCTGTGAATCCTGTAAACTACAGAAATGAACAGCATGGCATGATGTGCCCTTGCATTTAATAATGGCACAACTGTTATAGGAGTAACCAACCACTTTCCGCTCAGATTCAAGGCCCACTCCACAGGAAGAAACACATGCCTGATACTATAAATGTGGCCATGAACCCCTGGTTAAGAGCTCACAGGCCAAAGGGGTGAACCTCTACTACTATTCTGCTAAATGGATGTAGTATCAAACCAGCCTCTAAACTCATACCTCTATACACGTAGGTCAGTACACCTCTCAGATCTCATCAGAGAAGTTTCTCTATGCAGTAGTTGGTGGTTAATACAGAGACTCCAAACTGGTTAAAGTACAGAAAATAAATGTTGGTTGGATTCTCAGCCATTAATGATATGTTTATATAATATTCCTTCCCCAAGGCTCAGGGACCATTGTGGAATAAGGGCTGAAATATTGTAAGAGCCAGAGGCCAGGAAGGAGCCGAGCTCTGGATAGGACAGGACCTTTACACTCATGAGCTCACAGCAGCTGTGACTGCCTGCACAAGTCCTGCCCAAGACCAAGCCAGTCAGTATCCTAGCATAGAGCGGGAAGGAGTTCATCACTCACCCAACCCTAACTGAGGTGCTACAGACTATTGAAGGCTTGGGTGTGACTCTTGGTAGCTTGACCACACTCCAGTGGATGGCTTCTTACCCAGGAGTATACGGACAACACAAATTGGAGAGAAAGAATGATAGAAGTAAGACATGAAGTAGAGAGTTCAGGGTAGATCCGAGAGGAGTTATACGGGTAATTAGGGCTGAATGTGATCAAAATGTGCTGTATGAAACTCTTAAATGATTAATGAGAAACACCAATCTATTAAATGGAAATATCTTTAGGATGATAGTACAGGACATCTAAATATGTACAAGGAATTCCCGTGTACAGGTCAGGTACACAGGTGAGTTCCATCACTAATCAGTGACAGGAGTGGGTGTTTTATAGTAGTATTAATGAGTTTCAGAATCTCAGCTCACCCTAAGAAGGTGTCTTCTAAAACGAAGAGAAAATGACGGTTTTAGGCTTCGAGGCAAGAGAAATTATCTTTCACCAATAATTCTACCCACACTTACCACCACTAATATTTCATATTTAAGGATATAAAAACATTCTTAGCTTGTGCATCCTAAAAAACAGGCAACAGATGTGACTCATCTACCCGTTTTTAAGTCACAGATGATCTACCGATTGGCAAATCCAAGAGCTGTTTGAATGTGTGCTATACTTTCCCATTCTTACAGCCCTGGATGGCAGTGATCAAGCCTTCTTTCTTAACCAATAGTGATCAACCCTGACACTCGTGTTCATCTTGGTCAGCTGACCTCTATCCTGTTTCTTTTCTCTTCTGTCTCCATCCCTTTGGGTGTATAGGTATAACATATGTATGTTATGCAAATGTCCCCAGATGCTGGCCCATTTGCTTCTGTGGACCTACTATCAATGAAGCTGGAGATAGACTTCTTTAAAAAAAACAACAACAACAACAACAAAAACAAACCAAGACCCAGTCTCCACTGTGGCGGAGCAACGCCGACCCAACTGCTCCTCAGATGAACCACTCTCAAGCTCTGGTGCTCCTGCCAAGGAGAGAGAAGTACTGCCTCCCGGGGCAGTGCGGACGGCACCTAAGGCTCTCTGACCCGGTGCTAACTGCTCTGTTGTAACCCAAGGACAGACTTGCGAAGCCCTAATGGCTGAGAATAGCACCAGCATCTCATGTTTCCATGGCACCCCATGCTGCAGGAGTTGGTATTCTTATCAAGGTCAGTGGAATGAACAGAATTTATTTTCTCGCTGTTGAAAACTGACATAAAACGTGTACTGAGAGCAGTTGTCAATTGCTCAATATGTTCACATCTCTATTCAAATAGCATCTCTACCCTGCACAGTTAAAGGAGAGGCAGCTGTGCAAGGAAACTGCTCTTCCAGCTGGGACCTATCCAGGGAAAGGACTCTTGCCTGATTTTGAAACCACTAAGCATTCTAATGAAGTTGATTTGATTTACATTTTAACAATACCACACAAATGTACTACATGGCGCTTTTCCAATAATCACCTCGACATCATTCATTTTGACACCTCTCATTGTTATCAAGAGCAGGCAGAATAGAGCAATGTTCTATAATCAGGTGTATGAGAAGGAGAGGTGCTTTTTATTTTCAAAGTGGGTAACTCTGGATGACCTCTTATGAAGTGTAGAGTTCTTGGGACTGAGATTCTGTGGTGAATATCTCCTCAGCTTCAGGGACCTCAGCTGTGTACTCCGTCTCCATCCAGGAAGACTGTGCAATTAACACCTGACTCTCAGAGTCACTCTGGGAACCAATCCTCTGCCACCTCAGCTGTCCTCAGTCCCTGCTAAGTGTACCCATGCTTCAGGATCTGTGGTGTCCTCCTCTGAAATGTCACACTCAAGGCTTCTAGCTCTAATGTCCGTGAAAAGGAAGACCCAACTCTACTTTCCCTGGGACAACACCAGGGTCATTTTAAATGAGTTCCCTCATGGACTTGATCAGAACTTCCCCACAGTTTACTGTCCTCAAAGCGGCAGCTTTCTTGACTTCAATCGTGCTTCTGTTAAACTGTGCTGAGAATGGCGTCTTCCTGTATTTCCATTATACTCTCGGTCCGGTCCTGGAGAGAGGAAGAGGTCATGGTCTCTTGGCATATACATGCGGTGTCCTGAGATTTGAAATGCCAGAAGCAAGCTTGCCACCTGCACAAGCTCCTCTGAAAGGAGCCCAGCAGTCCCACAGACAGCTGCGGCCTGGACTCTGCTTTCTTTGGTTCATGCTTTCCTTTTGGAGAGCGCGACCTCCTTGCTAATTGTCCAGAAAGCTACATCAGCATTGGAAGGAGGTGGAGGGAGGTCACTGGGTCAGTCCTTAACAGCAGCAAGTCATTGTCCACGTCATGCTGTTAGTACTTCATCAGGGTGAAAACCACTGCTGCATGCGGAAGTAGCTTTTGATAGCATAATCTTCCTCACAGTCCTCATATGGCAAACATGGAGATCTTTCTTTTACATAGATTCCTTCTGAAAAAGCCTAAGAACCAAGGAAAATCTTGGTTACTATTTTAGAATCCCAGAGCATAGTTCACGACTGTTAGCAATTTACACCCTCTTTGTCTTCTCAAAACATCAAAGTTTGACAAGTAAGATGGCTCAGAGGGTAAAACCATTTGCTACTACACCAGCCTGACTTCCTGACTTGGATCTCTGGAACTCAAGGTGAAAGGTGGGAGGGGAGAATAACTCTCAAGAGTCCTTTGACCTCCACATGCATATGGTGGCATACATGTGCTTGCACACATACACACACACACACACACACACACACAAATAAATTAATTTTAAAAACCACAAGCTCCATTGCCCACTTATTAGATTCATTTTTCATGAATTATGGTGACTATATCCCAAGATAAGTACATGAACTAAGCAAGATCTCTGCCCCTCGGGAACCAGCTTGCAGTGGTATTGATGACCAAAGACTCACAGTTGGGAAAGAGGGGCATAGAAGGCTTCTGGGACGACCCCTCCTTCACCTAGATAGGAAGCCATCAAAGAGAACTATTAAAAATTGTGATAAGGATGCCGAAGTGTAGCTCTGCAAAATTGATGACTTCTGGTGGAGGTGTGGGTGGGGAAGGACTCTGTCTTTTCTTAGGGGCTAGCCACTGAAATTTTGACCATGCTTCAATAAGTGTATGGGCAACACAAATTGGACTTGTATTTTCTGTTTTGTTCTGTTATTCTTTCTTCTTTGTTGTTGAGGGGGTATCTGAAGAATGAGGGCCAGACCTTGGAAAGCTGGGAAGTGAGTATGATTGGGATGTATTTTATAAAACTCCCAAATAACTAATAAATATATTATGTCAAAAAGAAAATATTTGTTTTATTCAGAAATAAAACAAATAAAAGAATGAGCTATATAGTTGCTGTGTACCTTTCCTTAGGCAATCAACACAAATTTATGTTCACCCCATAGGGTGATAGAGCAGAGAGATGGTTCTACCCAAGTCCAGTTTGATAGAACAGTGAGATTTGAGGGGACGCTTACAGGAACATGGGGGACTCAAAAGCAGCTACGTCCTTGCAAAACCCACCAGCACGGCTGACCCCCCCCCCTCCAGGAAGCCTGTATTCCCAGTTGCCAGCCTAATTTGCACAGAGCCATCAAACATGTTCCTTTGTCTTAGGAATTAGTTTATTGTTTCTACATCCTTGAGAAGGGCCCATGGGGATCCTGTAACTTTCTGAGTTTTCTAAACTTTTAAAGTTTTGTTAGCTCCCTGACTTCGATATGCCCCCCAGGGGGTATGTTTCAATTCAAAGGAAATTCCTATACAAGCACAGTATATTATGTAATAGAAGGTATTAAACATGTTTATGTTCCAGGCGTGGTGGCACATACCTCTAATCCTAGCACTTGGGAGACAGAAGCAGGTGAATCTTTATGAGTTCTAGGCCAGCCAAAGCTGCATAGTGAGAAAGTGGAATGTCCATACCTCATGGTGGCTCTGTTAAATGAGATGCCATTAACCTTCTTTGTTTGAATTCCATGTTCGATATAATGTGAAATTCTTTAGCTGTATCATCCACTTTTTTCTACCTACACTTCTATAAGGTAAATCTTTGCCATACTTATGCTACAATATTGATTCTAAGACTAAGCAGGTTGAATAATGTGGCCAAGGTCACCCAGATAACGAAGAGAAGAGCCAATGGTCATGTCTGTCTTGCCCCATAGTCTTTCCCAGGGTCTGGCACACATTAGGATTCATAGAGCATCCTGTTTTGTTTTGTTTCCTTTATCTTTCATCCCTAGATATCTGCTAGAACATAGTACACAGACTGACTGCCTGATATGCCCATAACTTGCAGCTAAACGAATTTCTTAGTAAAGATGAATATTTCTTTTAAAACTGAATGAATATTCCACTGCTTTTGACCCCATCTTTGAAAGCATACTTCCCATTAAAGAGTTCCCCCAAGATTATATTTTTTCTTTTACAAAATTTAATTGAGAAAATGATTCTTTAATATGGGTAACTTAAATTAGATTCATTGGTGTATATTTTTATACTGAGTAGATACACAGTTGGGTTTTTTACAGAGAATTTTTCAATGTTTCATAGCAAATGACATTCTCCTACAATCATTAAGCATCAGAGAAGTTGATTGGTTGAACAATAAGAATAAAAATTGTATGCCATCTTAAGATCAGTTTTCAAAGAAAGTAAACAATAAACTATCCTTAGATTCTTCCTTCCTGCCAATCAATGAAGTGTTACATGGTTGCTTTTGAGTCTTGGGGCTATAGTTGTGAAAGTAAGTTCTCATCATGGCTTCATGGTAGGGGGATCTATTTCACCTGCCATGTTTTCTGAATTTGGAATTGTGTTAGTTTCCTCTCTGTTGCGCTGACAAAACATTCTGACTAAAAACAACTTAGGAAAGAAAGGATTTATCTGGCTCACAGGCTGTAGTCTATCAGTGAGGAAATCTGGGGCAGGAACTAGAAGCAGAAACCTTGGAGGAATCATGCTTGCTAGCTCACTCAGTCTCTGGCTCATGCTTAACTAGCTTCTGTATAGAGTATAAGATGGCCTGCCCAGGGAATGGTGCCACTCACAACGGCCTGAGCCCTCCTATATCAATTATCATGGCAGCTCCCCAAAGACATGTCCACAGAGCAAACTGGTAAAGACAATTACTCAATGAAGACTCCTTTCAGGTGACTCCAGTCTATGTCACGTTAACAGTGTTAAGTTGAACAACAGTCACCAGGACTCTGAACCAATGATAGAAGAAAATCTTGCTGTGAAACAAATACCAGAACCGACGAAGCTTGGCTATGTATCAAAGAGGTGACAGAAATCACCAAGAAGAACTCAAAAAACACATAGTCAGAATGTGGACCTAAGGACTTGCGCATTCTTCCAGGATGGGATGTTCCCTGGGACAACCCAGCCCCATCTGCTTTGAATGTGAACCAGCCTTGGATTCATGTCCTGAATATGGGTAGATTTTTGTATCAAGTCACAGACTCAGTAAAATCCTTATAATCATACAGAAATAATGGATACTTTGCAGCATCATAGACCTCAGTGGGGCAATATGATTTTTATGTGAATGTGTTGCATCTTTATAATGATAAGAGGTCGATCATTGCTACCCATCCTAATCACTTAATCCATCCAGCAGTCAGGGCCAGTCTGAAAAACCTCTACTCTGGCCAAAACCTAATGGTGGGGGAAAGTTGAAGCCAAACTGAGGTTTTGGAGTTGTAAATGAAGGCTAACAATAAAAAATAAATAAAATTACCATACCTACATTTCCCCTTTATTAAAAACAAATGCATCCAGGATTATCCATTGCTTTTTAATTATGGGATTATAATTTGGTAGCACACACATGACTGACTTTAATTTTTTTCTTCATTTTTTCACTCAGCACTATAAGTCTACTTTTAAAAACATGCTTGAAATATATGCTAAACTGTTCGATAAAAACTAATTTTTAATGATGTCCAAGAATTTTTTTTCAGTTCCCCAGTCGATGTCAGTGCTCCTCAATGAGGAAGAAAAAAAAATCAATTCAATTATCAAAGCCCGGTTAATTGCTTTCGGGGGTAGGGTGGTTTAAAGAGGAGAGAGGTATTTTATCTGTACTCAGCAGTTTTGGCTGAGGGTATTCTCCTAAATCCACTAGGAAGAGAACTTTCAAATCCTGTCTTCTCACTTATTTTATCCATCCCAGCTTTCTCCAAGTCGGCCATTAAAAGAACTAATGGCTCTTCTTGAACACAAAAGCCAGGGGCAGTGGTACATTTCCAGCTAGTATTCTCAGTTCCGTCGCTCAACAGAGGGCTGTTTGAGACACTGGTACTTGGTGCTTCAACCATGCTATTAGCATAAATGTTCAGTCAAAGAAGTATCTTGAGCATGCACAGAACAGGCACTAATATCTTCCAGGCTAAGGGGTCAGACATCATACACAGTCACTGATGGTTCTAAGTCTTTCACCAGTGTTACTTTACTTAATTTCTAGATTTGCTACTTGGACCATGCTAGAAGAACATTCTAGAAAAAACGGGGCTTCTGTCTTAAGCTTACAGTCTAGAAAGGGGGTGAGACAGGAGCACAAATCACTTAATTTAAGGAGGAAATGCATTTAGGCCCCAGGAAAGAAAGGCTGGTTCTCTGGGGAGCAGGTACATAGAGAGTGGGGAATGGCAAGAAGGGATCTGGGGAAGGGAAGCCACCTCCTAGATGGAGAGGGTCAGTGATCAAAGACGAGGAACAAGGATCAGCTTGGTACATGTAGAAAAGCCTGCTAGTATCTTAAGAGCGTGAACTACAAGACAGGGAGAACTGGGAGTGAGGTGGGAGGCAGCTCTCTTGCTCAGGGTTCAAATATCCTGCAGGCCAAGGAGAATTGTGGGAATTTGCATGGGTTATGTATTCAGAGAAGGTGTTAAATGTGAAGATCTTTTAGGAATTAAAGCTCCATATATCACAGAAAATTTAGAACAACTTCAGAAAATTATCAAAAAAGAAAATAATTATGTGTAACCAGCACTAATATTCTGCTGCTTTTCATCTTTCCTGTGTATGGGGATCTATGCACATGTGTGTATGATGTATAAGCATAACACATGTCTAATTGTGTTGCTGTTTTCCCTGACAATCTCTCATATATATTTAATGAATATATATGTAAATCAGTGATCTGAAAAATGAATATTTTTAACATATGTTCCAGGGAAGGAACAGCTTTATTAAAAAGGTGGTTTGAACAAGCTCACTGGAGGGAGAAAAATGAGCCTCTGGCACTCCCTGCAGTAGAAGAAGAAATTGGAGAGAAAGGGTCAAAAGAGGAATATTTTCAGACACCTAGTGTTGGCCTGGGATTTATGAGGTTGCTTCCTGTGTGGTATAAACCTATTCTTCCCTGAAATGGGAAGGTGGCTCAGTGGGGAAAAATGCTTTCTACACATCAAGTGTGAGTTGATGAGAAACTAGCCAAAGCCAGACACAGTTGTATACAGATGTAACTCCAGAACTCCTGTAGCAAGTTGGAGATGGAGAAAGCAGAGTCCCCAGAAGTCTGCAGGATAGCTAGCCTGCTGCATATGGTGGTGAACAAGACCATATCTCAAACAAGATGGAAAGCAATGGCTGACAGCTGCGGCTTTTCTGACCTTCAACACAGTCATACACACACACACACACACACACACACACACAGTGGTATAGTCATATTTTCACTCACACACACAAACACATATACACACAAAGATTAAAAGAAGAAATCCATTACTCTGTCTTTGAAATTTATTACGTAAGTTATATTTGGTCAATTCAGGCTTATATAACAGCACAGTTTGAGGGACACTGTTAAAAAGAAACAATAAAAACAATCATAGTAATAAACTCCTTGAATATGAGGGTGGTATAATAGTACAGACATACACACACACACACATATATATATATTTGTCACATTGCAACCTACTATTTTGTACCCTAGAAAATAATAAAATTAACAGGAAACAAAGGACAGGCAACTATTAAACATTTCAGGAAAATTGGTATTAGCAAAGAATTATATAGAAATTAATCATATTTATTGAGTAACTATCCTTAGGGTAGGGATGGTATCGATTTCTTCATTAAGGAATATAACAAATTTTTCTAAAAACCCTTTTAGATATATTTATTCTTCATTATTTGTCCAAAATGTGAGATGGCAAATTTAAAATATTCTTATTCTCCTTATCCCACTATTTCGTAAACTTTTAGTTTTGATTGACACAACCTACAATTTTAGAACAGAAGAACTTTATATACATTTATTATATCTTCTACTTCTAAAAAAATTTTGTATTATAATCAAATTTTATGACTGTGTTAACTGTCATTCTAGTTTTGTTATTTAGTTTTCATGTATAAAATTAAAAACACATATATAAACACACACACACATAATTGTGTACACATGCATTTGTGTTTTAGTTATTTTTCTGTTGCTACAATAAAATACCCTGAAAAAGGTTTCCTTAGGGAAGGAAATAGTTCATTTGGGCTTATGGTCTCAGAAGGATAAAGTCCATTGTGGCTTAAAAGGCATGGCAACTGTCAGGGAAAGCCTGGTGAGAAGAGCAGGAAGCTGGCTAACCACATTTCTCTCAGGAAGCAGAGACCACATTTAACCCAACAAGGAAAGTAGAGCTGAAGAACAGGAAGTGGAGTGAGTGATGCTTTATAAGCCCTCCAAGTCCACCCCCGGATGCACTTCTCCAGCAAGCTGCTTTTCCTAAAGGCGGTAGATCCTCCGCATTTGCTCAACTGGACTACAGTCTAGGCAGCTTCTGTATGCTGAATGTGGGGCAGAAAACACCTTCAGCTCTCTGCTTTCACAAGGTGGAGCCTTAACGGGGTGAGGTCTTAATCCTGGGGCTTTTCCAAAGCAGAGCAGGGCTTTGCTTTCAATGGTGCAATTACGGCCTCTTTTCTTCAGCATGTGACTTCTAGCATCTGAAGCTTCTTAGTGGTTTTATTTTCCTTTCCAATCTGAATATTTTTTATTTTCTTTCTGCCTCATTGTTTTTCTTTATCATTGATGACCTACATAAGAATAATCTGTAATAATGATATCACAGACTCAATGTTACGCTGTCTTGAAATATCCTCCACTAAAGAAATTAGTCCATTACTTTTTATTCCAACCTCATGTAAGTTCTCAGGATGTAGGTAGAATGCAGTCAGATATTTTTGTCAAAATGTCACAAAAGTGTCCCATAAGTAATTCCTGAACTGATTCAATCTCTATGGAAATCAACGTGAAGCTTCCTCAAAAATCTAGAAATAGATCTACTTCATGATCCAGCCTTACTACTCTTGGACATATGCCCCAAGGCATATCCTATTATAGAGATACTTACTCATCCATGTTCATTGATGCTCTATTCACAATAACCAGGAAATGAAAAATGTCTAGCTATCTACCAATTGATGAGTTTATAATGAACATGTGATATATTTACACAATTGAACATTATTAATCTGTTAAGAAAATTTAAATTGACAG
Organism: Ondatra zibethicus; assembly: GCA_004026605.1. NCBI lineage: Eukaryota > Metazoa > Chordata > Mammalia > Rodentia > Cricetidae > Ondatra > Ondatra zibethicus. The sequence continues at coordinate 141,220 of PVIU01002549.1, read as the reverse complement.
GATAGTGCTATAAACAGTCAATCTAAGTGAGGTAACCCAGACCCAGGAAAAGAAGCATTGCATGTTTTATTTTCATTTGTAGATGTTAGCTTTGAATCCTCAGATATGTGTGCTTTATCTGGAACACCCATAGAGATCAGGAAATTACTAAGAGAGTCTGGGGATGGACTATCAAGAGAATAGAGACAGAATTCAATGGTATAAAGGGTTAAAAGAGAAGTAATGTCAGAGTGGAGAAAATAGAGAGGGATAAATAACATTAAAGACCTTTCCAAAATCATATGGAAACCTACTACATAGAAATATACTGATATATATATATTTACATGTGCATATGCATGCACTATATATGTGTGTTACATTTAGATCTACATATGAGTATGTATTAATATACACATTTATGTGTGTTCTCCTAAATTGTGGCAATAATATTTCTACTAGACAGCACAGACTAAAAGCCCAGTGCCAAGAATGGGATACTTCTTTGGAATTGTTGACAGCTGAGGTTCCATAGACTCCCCAAACATTACAAGATATTGCTGAATTCCTTGGTTTCCCTCCAAAACACAATAGTAAGATGTTATTGCTAAAGACACCATGTACTTTACTCAAAGAATATGGAGACACCAAGCTAGTATTGCCACGAGAGCTTTACCCCTCCTTGCTAGCTTCCATAGTGCTGGAAGGTGCTATTCACACCACCAGAGGAGAAACTCAATCAACAGTCTTGCCTAGCTGTGAACTCTGAGAGTAACAATCACTGGCCTGGCAACACATCACCACTTGTGCAATAGTGGCATGAACATCATAGTAGCAACCAACCATATTCTGATCAAATCTAAGTACCATTCTGTAAGATGACACTCATTCCTGACACCATTACCATGCCAATAACCTATGGCTAGACAAGTCACAGGCCCTAGGGTAGACCTTAATTGGAATCGTTCAGTCGTCGGTGGCCTGCAGTATTTTGAATAATAGGTGAGGTAGTGAGTGGACGGCTGTATTCAGAGTCTGCAAAGGCAAGGCTGGATAGATCTCAGAAAATGTCTTTGCGTGGTGCGTTTGTCATTTTTCTGTGAGGATTTGTTAACATGTTGACTCTATCACTGAGAGGTTCATCTGGAGCTCTGGATGAAAGGGATTCGTGATGTCCCCAGCCCTCAGCCTACCCTGCAGCCATGCCTCCTGATGTTTTCTAACACTGTTGCTTTTGGCAGATATAGTAAAATTCAAGTATGGATAGATCCTCGAATCCTACCTGTGTCACCACATATCTTAGAGACCTCAGAAAACATGCCTTCCCCTCCAAGCTTCCATCCTCATCAGTAAAACAGAGACAAAAACCAAACAAACAAAAAACAAAAACCTGGCTTTGAATTGTGTGGCTGTTCCACTAAGGGATTAAGATTTATTTAACATTTTACTTAATATTATTCTTCACTTTCCTTATAATTGCTTGTGTTTGGTATTTATCCAATCTGCTAGATAAGTGCTTCTTGAGTGCAGAAGTGCTTGTTAATAGGCTTTTTACAATATTCTAAACACATGAAATTCAATAAAAAATAAAGTCAATCTATAATCTGTAACTTTATAAAAACACAAAAGCTCCGACTGTAGTTAGAGAACATGTTTGCTTTGGCTGTGTTACCTGTCTGTTGTCTTTTCTGGCTCACTTTTTTTTTAATCAAAATTCTTCTTTTAAAAAACAAAAAAACAAAATAAAATAATATATACAACACTGTTTTTAATCAGCCATCAAATCAGGATCAAAAGTAACTTTATGAGATTTTTATTGAGCATATCTCCCAGTGCCCACAATTATAAACATTTTGCATTGCATAAACACATATTTTATTTCACATTACACATATGAAGTACCACAGAGTCTGGTCTGCAGTAAAAGTTTAGTCAGTGATAACTATTTTTGTAGCTAAATGGATTATGAATATTTGTTTGGTTGCTTCAGCCAGAACTTTGGTTGTAAGAAGCAGAAATGCTTTAGCAAGAAAAATAGATACCTTGGAATGGCTACTTAAAGGTTATGGAATTAGAGGAAGAACACAAACCTCAGAGTTGAAATCTAGTAGACAGAAAGCATGAGGCACCTCTTGAGGGTATCGCCATTGGATCACCAGCTGCAGCTGTTCTCCAAGAACAACTATCTTTCTTCCACTATCTAAAATTAATTGAAACAATCATGCGTGAGCCTCTGCATGTGTGCCTTTATGTGTGTGCCTCTCTGTATATGTCTTGGTGTGTATTTGCTTTTGTGTGTGTGTGTGTGTCTCTGTGTGTGTGTGTGTCTCTGTGTGTGTGTGTCTGTGTGTGTGTCTATGTGTGTGTGTGTGTGTGTCTGTGTGTGTGTCTGTGTGTGTGTGCCTCTGTGTGTGATGTTAAAAGTACATGACCAGGGCAGCAACCCTGGCCAGCCTGGGAGAGCCGGCCTCAATGATCCCTGCACAAGAAAGCTGGCCCCACATCTTGTCTGCAAACCCCTTCACTTGAGAAAGCTGCCCCAGCCCTCACCACAAGCATGGGAGAGCTGGCTCAGCCACCAGCCCAAGGGAGATAATCCCAGTGACCTGGACGGATCAACTCAGCTACCACCCAGACATACAACATGAACTTGGAGCTGGCACACCCCAACTTCCACCCCATCTATGAGCTGTTGGAGCACATGAAGGGACTGGTTCTGTGGAACTATAGACATAGGATCTCCATGACTCAGAGCAACAGCAGGCTCTCCATGAGGAGTTTCAGTGAGGGTCCATTGATGGTGTACCTGAAGCCAGAGGCCTCAGACCAGACCAACGACTCATTACCATGAACATTTGCAAGTACAGCTGTTTAGACAAAAGGGTGAACTGTGTGACCCACTGCAGCTCCCAATGTCACTAAGACTTATGGAGGAGTGATAGAGAGGTGGGAAAGACAAAGAAGTAAAATTTTTCTTTGTTTTTGTTTTGCTATTTTGTTGTTTTGTGTTTTTGTTTATTGTAGCACGACTTCTAATTGTTCTTGATAATAAAAACTCGGAGTCAGATATTGGGGGTGAAAGTCGAGAGATCAGAGAAGTAGAGTGGCCACTTCTTACCTATACCAGTGCTCAGACTGAAGGGGTGATCCTGTCTCTATGAAACCAACCTAGGCCAGAGCAGGCATGAAAACTTAGACTGCATCTGTCTCTACAAATCCTCAGGCTGCATCTGAGCTCCTGTCTCCTCCTACCTTATATTCCTCTCTCTGCCCAGTCATACCTCTTCCTGTCTCCATCTCCCTGGTATTGGGATTAAAGGCTTGTGATTCCCAAGTACTGGGATTAAAGTTGTGAACCATTACCGCCTGACTCTGTTTCTCTTTGAGACACATCAATCTAGTGTAGCCCAGGGTGGCCTTGAATTCACAGAAATTCCTTCTGCCTCTGCCTCCCGAGTCCTGGGATTAAGCATGTGTGTCACCATTGCCTGGCCTCTGGTGGCCTAGCTCTGCACTCTGACCCTCAGGAAAGCTTTACTTGTCAAGACACAAACAAAATATCACTACAGTTTATCTGCTTTTAATTAATACTTTAATTTTTTTAATTTTATCTTTATTTCTTTTTTAATTTTCTTTGGAGGGAGTTGCTACAAAGATGAAGGATAGATACAGAGGGACTAGGAAATGAGGGGGATTGAGGTGCATGATATGTAATTCTCAAAGAATCAATAAAAAGTTATGTTAAAAACACTAAGGCAGATATGTAGGGAAATGGAGCAAGCAACTTCGTCAAATGCACTTTTGCTGAAAAGGAGCACATGTTCAGCTTCCGTCTTTCTTGTGCCCACCAGGGAAGCAGGGGCTCATGATGGACCAAGAAATGAGCAGACAGACAAAAGGAACGCAGGCGCCCGTGAGATCTAGATAGGAGCTAACTCAAGATGATATGATGTTCTGTTCTGTGTTTGTGGGTCTTTCTGGACACCAGCTGTGCTTTGTAATTACCAGCACCCAATTTATGATGTCAAAAAAGCTGTGAGCTGCCATCAACTGCAGCACAGTTTTCTGACTCAACAACAATTCCATCAAATCCACCTGAACCTGAGCAGGGACCCGAAATCACAAAGCCATCCCACACAAGTGATTAAACAGAAATGCCCAGGAGAATTAACCCTATAAATATGTTATTGCTTTCCTTTGCATGTTACAGGTAAGATTTTTATTGGTTATGTGTTGCACAAAGTGTGTGGGGCAGAATCTTCATTTAGTCAGTCATTCAATAAGTGCTGACTAAATTCTCTGAACTGTTGCTAGGGGAGATAAAGGTGAAGAGAGGTGATAGAGGTGATAGGCCAACAACGAAGAAAAATGTACTGATAATTGCGCAAGTAGGTGTAAAGCCACTAATAAGAATCAATTCTATAAGTGAATAGTACAGTTCTAATAACAAATACAAGTGCATACTTTGTATAACATTGTGTACTCAAAGACGGCTTCTTTGAATAAACGAGAGATGGTGATAGCAATGGTAACACTGGAAATAAGCACTTATGATGTTGTGAAAAGATAAACTCTATAGAACATCGTACAACTTGATTAAGATGGGGTGACTCATAGGCTTCTGACATGAGAAATGGCTGTGCCATTAAACTGAGATGTGGTCACTACAGTAGCTATAAATTCAGAAGGGACAGAGAAGTGTTGAAGTTGTTAACTTTGAGATGCTGTCTGATACTCAAGACAGGCAAGCAATGAGATATACGAGTCCTAGTATGAAAGGATCTGGGATGAAGATGTAAATCTAAATGTCATTGCTATACACACTGAAGTGATAGGCAAGGGTGAGCTTACTACAGAATAATCATAGAGTGAGGTAAGGCGGGATGTGGGGCCAAGCCCTGGAGAAGGAGAACCATGGAGAAGAGCTAAAAGCAATGTCCAACGACATGTGAGGGAAGGAGAGTGAGACACAAAGAAAATTAAAAACACCATAAAGCATGCATGCAGAGTGAAACAGAAATTGAGATACAAGTCCCATACATCTTGGAACTAGCTTCTAAAAATTAATTGTCTTAAAATGCAATTATTATCCCTAGCCTTTCCTGCTTAGGAAGCCATTTAACTGAAATATAAATTGTGATTACTTGATTTCCTAGGATGTAATGGTGGCATTGCTTATCTTAGAAGCACAGAACATAAGATAGTGCTTTTGAATGACAAAGGATCTAATTCACTTAATAGCACAATTTGAGATTCCCATTCATGCTGGAGGATAACTGAGTAGGTTATAGCATCCTTCTGAAAATGTGTTATCGTGAGGCTGGGACCCAGTTCTCTCTTCTCTCTCTGGTAACAATAGCACAATATATCATCATGTTATTTAAAAATTCAGACTTTGAAAGACTGCAAAACCCAGGGATAGAGAGATGATTCAGCCATTATGAGCTCAAATGCTGCTCTTCCAGAGAACTGGAGCTCAGTTCCCAGCACCCGTGCCAGGCAGCTCAGACTGTGTGAAACTCCAGCTCCAGGGCATCTGATACCTATTCTGGTCTCAAAATGAACTGCATTGATGTGCACACACATAAGCACACACAAAGGGAGAGAGAAGGAGAGGGAGACATAAGAGAGAGAGACAATTTAAAAATAAAAGGAGTCTACAATTTAATGAAAAGATAAGATAGTCCTTATAATAGATGAAACAGATCTGGTAGAGAACATAGGATATGATTTGAAACTGAACCATGAGGAGGTCAGGGTCTGAAGATATGGACATGAAAGACAAATAATTATAGACATCATATGCAAACATATGCAAGTGGAAGGCAGATGTCCACAGAAGTCTGTTGCTTGAATTGTAATTGGTCTTAATAATAAAAACCCAGAGTCAGATATTAGGAGGTGAAAGCTGAAAGATCAGAGAAGCAGAGCAGCCAGCCGCTAATTCTTACCTCTTTGAAATCCTCAGACCAAATGGGGTATCCTGTCTCTACAAGTCCTCAGACTGAACGCCATCTCTATGAAATCTCAGACTGAATCCTGAGCTCCCGTCTCCTCCCGCTTGATTTTCCTCTCTCCACCCAGCCACACCACTTCCCGTCTCCATGTTCCTAGTGCTGGGATTAAAGGTGTGAACCACCATTACTTGATTCTGTTTCTCTTTTAGACTGATTCAATCTCATGTAGCCCAGGGTGGCCTTGAACTCACAGAGATCCCCCTCTGCCTTAGTCTCCCAAGTGTTGGGATTAAAGGTGTGTGCCTCCACTGCTTGGCCTCTATGGCTAACTAGTGTGGCTAGCCCCACACTCTGACCTTCAGGCAAGCTTTATTTGCTAAAGCACAAACAAAATATCACCACAGAAGACAGTGGGTTGGGACCACCGGTGACTGAGTGATAGCACAGACAAGGGGGCAGCAAAAGCTGAACAGGGTCTGGCTATGGTCAAAATAAAATGTCAAGATGGGGATGTTGCCTTGGCAAGCAGAAAGGGAGATAAGAGTGTGGGCGGGAGATTCAGAAGGGGATGTGACAGTCTGTATGGGAGGTTAAAATGGGCCTGTATTTTGCTCATTTGTTGATGTTGTTACTTCTTGATATGGTGAAAGAAAATATCCAGGCAAAGTCATGTCTAGCAATGAGACTCCCTACTCAAGAGAGAAAACCAGAACCTGTGACAGAACAGAGGAAAGCACACCAGCAAAGTGACAAAGAGCTGGTGGCAGCAGGGGACAGCATGCACCTCTTCTCCGGTTTCCAAGCCAATGACTACAGGTCACATCCTATGTTGACTATTAGACACCTGTGACTCAAGACCCAGAAGAGAAGTGTGCCTGGCCCGTCACTGGCCACACTTACTTCTGCTTGGCTCTTCAGGGATGCCATCTGCCACTCTCTTCCTGTCCCTTCTCCCAAGTCCTTGGGGAATATTTTTGAGGAAGAAGATATAATGAGCAAGCTGTGTTGGAGAAAGATTACCACGTGGTCCCTGTTTTCCATGATGAGACCTTCAGTGCGTCAGAAAGCACAAATAAGGAAAAAATCTTACATAACCTGTCTTTTTCTATCCCTGATATGCTAAAGATCACTTTATAGATTAGGCAAAGTAAGAAATTATCAATAATAATCATTAATAAAAGCTCTATCTAGCCTGCCGGGGGGGGCAGGAAGTACATAAAGTAAGTAAATCTGTGGCCACACTGCACAGATTTACACACCCAGCAGGATAATCTGAGGTTTTTATCACACCTCTAAGAATCACAATTTAAAACTTATAATTGCTTATTTCCAGAATTTTCTATTTAATATCTTTGGATCACAGTTGAGCATGAGTAGCTGAAACCACAAAATTAAAACTATGCATATGGGACATACACTTGAGTGACTTGGAATGACTTGGAGTAAAGGTGGCTGGGGGTAGTGAGACCAGTTAGATCCCTTACAAGAGACATGGGGAGAGCTAACAGGCTTAAACAAAGGAGGGCGAGAATCATGATGGAACTGGACTTTTTTTTTAAGTAGTGGAGTCCATACAAGTACAAGAAGGAATGGTGAGTCTGGTCACCAGATGACACAATATGCCAAGATTTAGACTCATAGTCCCACTCCTGGGGCACTTTTCTATACCAAACAAACCAGGATTTGGAAAGCTTTTTCTGACTAGCTTGTAGAGTGACTTTTCTCTCTGACAAGGCAAGAATGTACAAGAAAACGAAGATGGGGTGGGGGTGGAAATGCAGGGGCAGGGCTAAGAATGCGTTGGTTTTGAGGTCCCTGCATAGTAGTTGGTCATGGGTTCTAAGCTCACTATCAGCCATGTCAGCAGAGCTACCAGAGGACAATGAGCCATCCGGAGGGAACCTGAAGATCACATCGTAGTGAAGTAGGTCAGGAGCTGTGGGAGTGGAGTTGAAAAGACTAGTAATAAGTGAGATGCCTGGTCATCAGTGATTCCATCTGGGGAATGATGGAAAGAAGAGGAACTGGAGAGGAAGGCCAAGAAGGAGAGGAGTGTGGAGTAGAATCTGAGGCAGAAGGAAAAGGGAAATGCAGAAGGGCATTTCAAGCTAAAGAATAAGGATTGAAAAAAAAATCACTAAGGAAAGGCCTTGGATTTAGAGTCTAAGATGTTAGAGATGAATTTTAGTGGTATCAAGGGTTTAGGTTAAACACGAAGAGACCACAGGAGATGAGCAGAGATAGAATTTCAAGACTGTGTTCTTAAAGAAACAGAGGGCGAGCTTATGAGATGCTGTGCAACATGGCGTTAACTGTCAAGGTGATACGGACATTGTACTTGTAAGCATCTTTGTGAAGAAAGATAGAACACAGCATTATAACATAGTACCAGGAAGCAGGTACGGGATGTAATGGGCCATTAGTCCATCCCCAGCCCATTGTCATGTGGACCCGTGCACAGATAACTCATCTTCCAGGGTTTCTTCAGCTCCATTTGGGCCACTTTCCAGAATCCTTAGCTAAGACTTAACCATAGTGTGATGTAAAATTATGGTTCGGTAACTCTAGGTAGTTTGACACAATTGTCAAAAGTCATGTTACATGGACGTTACCCAGAAGAATTTACAGTGATGGGAACATCTGGTATCTGTGATATTTGGTACAGTAGCCACTGGTCACAGCAGCTATTAAACATTTGATACGTGACTAGTGTGATGAATGAACTGGATTTTTAATTTTATCTCATTTTAATTGATTTGCAGTCACATATGACCAGAAGCTACCGTGCTTGGGAGCAGAGCTCTAAAGGATTATCAGGAAATCCTCAAGAAGTTTCAAACCCAGATTGATTTAGGACGACCATATGCCATGTGTGATATTTGGCTGAGAGTAGAACTATGAAACAAACAAACTCTTGAGTACATCAGTTGCCAAAATGTTTCACCAAATGAATCCAAGCTGTACTGGCTGATACTATGACAACTGTCTTGGCAAAGAGTCAGTCCTGCCACCAAATACATTTGCTTTTCAAAAGGTTAGTTTTATTTCCTACGACCGTGAGGAGCAGTTCCACGTGGGATAGAAGAGCAGTAATAGATCACTACATACTACATATATACATACTACATACATACTACAGCTAGTGTGTGTCTGCACTGGTCCTAAATGCTTAGCTTTACCAAACTGACCAGAGTGAAGAAGAAACGACCAAAGACTGGACAAAATGAAGGATATTTTTAGGACAACAAGACTTAAAAATGAAAAGTTGCCAAGCCACAAGCCTCTCCTCTGATCATCTCTGTTGACTCTAAATATTCATGAAAGTTACCAGATTCCACAATTCAATGTCACTAAGTCCTTTTAGTAAACCAGGTTATTCACTACATAAGTTTGGTGTAGTTTTTGCATGTGCAAAGATCCCCTTCTGCTCCTACTGCAGATAAATGCATGAAAGCAAGTTCAGAGCTTAGTGAGATGGCAGAAGAGATCATCACCACCACTAATTTCCACCTAAAGATACCAGGTACATATGTTCAAATGCTTTGTCCTCAGTCAGTGGAACTGTTTAGTAAGAGGTAGGAGGTGTGGCCTCGTTGGAGGATACTATATTGGAGGAAGTATGTCACTGGGGGTGAACTTTGAGATTTCAAAAGCACATGCTGGGCCCAGTGTCTGTCTGTCTTTCTCTTTTTTTCTCTCCCTCTCACTATTGCCTGTGGATCAGGATGTAAAACTCTCGACTCAGCACCATGCCTGCTAGCCTGCCACTACATTTCCCACCGTGAGGATTATGGACTAAACGTCTGAAACTATAAGCAAGCCCCCAATTAAATGTTTTCTTTTATAAGAGTTGTCTTGGTCATAGTGTCTCTGTACAGTAACAGAAAATTAACTAAGACCCTGATCAACATTTACAAGAGAGAAGCAACTACCAACTATAGTTTGTCCTACAATGATCATGTGCCAAAAGCTGCTGCCCAGTGTGGTAATGGTGAGGTGGAAGAATGTGGTAGTGAAAGATGATTAAATCATGTATGTAGTAACCGATCTTACATGGCTGGTTGGCTCTCAAGAGTGACTGAGTTCTCTTTGAGCTGGTTGCTATAAAGTGAGTTTGTCTCATGTGTTTGCTCTCTTCTCACATGGATGTTTCTCTTTCTGCTTCTCTACCATATGTGATGGATTCAAATGGGCCCTCACCAGGATCCTGGTACTATGCTGCTCAGACCTTCTGCCTTGGTTAGTTTTATGACAACTTGACACAAGCTAGAGTCATTTGGGAAGAGAGACTCTCAGTTGGGTAACACCTTTATAAGACTTGTCTGTAGACAAGTCAATAGGGTATTTTCTAGATTAACAGTTGACGTGGGTGGGCACAGCCCACTGCAGGCAGTGCCACTTTTGGGAAGGTGGCCCTGATGGTATAATGAGGCAGGCTCAGTAAGCCATGAGGAGCAAGTCAGTAGAGAGTTTTTCAATGCCTCTGTTTCAGGTCCTGCCTCCAGGTCCTTTCCTTGAGTTCCTTGTTCCAGCTTCTCTCAATTGACCATGACCTGAGAGTTGCAAAATAAAACCCTTTCCTCCTCAAGTTGATTTTGGTCATGGTGTTTATTACAGCAGTAGAAACCCTAAGATAACTTCCATCAACCAGAATCATGCATCACATAAACCTCTTTTAAAGTACCCAACCTTGGGCATTTTGCTATGATGACATTTCAAAAGACTAATTCTATGAGTAATATTATTGTTGGTTGCTTACAAGGTTGGGAGAAAATTCTTAACTACTAGGTAAAATTCTAGTAACCTCAATACTAAAGGTGTCATATGTCATAAGCATCCAAAATGAACTACTGGGAACTAATAGTGCCAACACCACAGAAAATACAGGGATTGGCGTGTGCTGGAGCAGTCTGTAAAAGGCGCCATCAGTGTGTGACCCCTTTTTTTCTCAAGAAATGTTTATGTTGCCTCAAGGTACACAAAATATTCAAAAATAAATTTCTGAACCGAAGGTTTACAGTTAATAAATCAAAAAGGTGATTTTGAAACAACTTTCTCCTGTGGTTACAGTTTTACTATTAAGTAAATGGAAATGCTCAAAAAGATTGGAAGCAGGTGAGAATATGCCATGAAGTCCTCTTAAGTGGACCCTCATGACGACTCTCATCTGGGAGTCCAGTGCTGACACAGAAGGTGCTGACACGCACTGACACGAACAAGGGTGCTTTAGCAGGAACTTGCCCCCTTTTCAAAAACCATTATCACGTATCCATTTGCAGAAAAACGAAACAACACCAAAAGCCAGCATTGGTGAAAACCTCAGGCTGGCCTACAGATTTGACCCTTCAGTCAGCAAAGGGAGACATCTACTGGTAGACAAAAATAATTTGGAAGATCATTTTTGCCCAAATCTATAAATATAAATGTGCAGACAATGCCATATGTACTACATATGTGTATATGTGTATACTATTATGTACATAATATTTGATATGTTATATGTATATAGACATTGGCATTCCACATATAATGCATACTCTAATCACATAAAAAATACAACTGATAACTATTTTCTTGCCAGATGTGGTGGCTCATGCCTATAATCCAGCAATTGGGAAGGTGAGGCAGGAGTATCTCTAGTTCAAGGCCAGCTTGAGCTACCTAGTGAGATCCTGTCCATCTAGTTATTTTTTAGGTCTACTTAGTAATACAGGGACCATGATCTGAAGCAGCAAAATACAAAGAAACGATATGGCTAAGCACAGCTAGTAAATTTGATACAGGGATTATACTCAGAAACTTATTCTGCTGGTTAAAAAAAATTACACAGTCCCTGTCTTACTAAACTTGTTTTCAATTTTGTATATTTTGATTTTTTAAATTTAATTTATTCTGAGAGTAAAAATATATTTTTCTCATGTTGCTGCTTACTGATAGCATGGCTTAGATTGAGTCCTTTGTAAATGTCCTTTAGGTCTCAGTCTATTTAAAAATTGTTTTGTGTTTTATACTTAGTTCATAACAGATGATGTTCTGTGGAGTCATTTTTCCTCGGGTGTTATCAAAGCACACCCAGTGTCCACAAACCAGTGTCACTGTCATCTGCTGAGCCATCAATGAGACGGGGGAGGCCCCACACCTTCTTTTCTATTCCTCTTTCTTTTCTAAAAAAGAGAGGAACAGAAAAAAAAGCCCCTTTCCCAATCAGCAGTAATCTCTCCAAAGGTCTTTTAATTTCAAAAGTCATAAGTGTTAATTAGCTATTATTAAGTGCCCTCTGTATAAATTAACATGATTGATGAAAAAATTAAGGCTAATGAAAAGTGTGGCAATGCATGTATTTTTAAGTGACTATATTAAAAGATGGCGGTCCCTCTGGACAGACACGAAGGCCCTCTGTTCTGTTTCCTGACTTTATTATTATCTCCTGCTAGCTTTTCCCCAACTACTTTTTTTTTTTCTGTAGCACTAGAAAAAAGATTCTTGAATCTTTGACACCGACTTTAATTCAGTAGGTTTACAGGTTTCTTTTTTTAAACCAGAGACACTAAATTTCATACTTTTATTTAATAATCTCTTGTGGGATAAGAGAAAGTCCCTAATTTTTAACATTTCAAGTGGAAGCGAAAGGTCTTCTCGATTTAAAAGAGAGCAAACACTACTCTCTAGAGTGGAGCGTGGAAGTGGGGAAGAGGCAAAGCCTTCGCTGGGCACCTGCTGAGGAGCGGGACCCTGAGGCAGGGAAGTCGCAGTCTTCCCTCCTGCCACTCTCTTACCTCACTCTGGTGAGCATTTGGGACATAGTTCAAAATTAACAAAAGTTTTCCACAAAAATTAAGACAGAACTTATAAACCCATAACTCCCATTTCAAAGTTAAACACTGTCAATTCTGAGCTGACGAGTACTAGATGGCTGAGATTTTGTTGTCTTTTATTAATAAATGTAAGATGTTTGCAATTATTCAAATTCAAGAATTTTAGTTCTGTGGCATATAAAAGCATTATTATGATTACATATCAAGTACTATCGATGAGACTTTTCAAGATTGAAAGGCGTTTGAGAGTCATGGAATAAAACCAGCAAAATATATAGAGGACAAAAAAATTCATCATGTCAAACTAAGAATAGAGATATTTTAATATAAAATATTAAACAAATTTTCATCTTCTACAAATATTTGAAAAGGAAGAGATAGTGTATAATCATGGTCTTTTTTAAAAAAATAAATATTTATCACATTTTGTGCAATATCAAATCTTACTTGGAGAAGTTTTTTTTTTTAATTGAAAGAAAGTAGGTACTAATGTGGCAGTACAAGCCTCTAACCTCAGCACTTGGGAAGTTGAGCAGTTGAAGCAGGAGCATCAAGTGTTCAAGATTAGCCTGGCCTACAAATGAGGTCCGATCAGAAAAGAGGAAAGGAAGAGAGGAAGGGAAGGAGGGAGGAAATTAGGGAGAGAGGGAGGAAACTATTTTATGTCTTTTTTTACATAAGGATTAAAGAATCCACCAAGCTCACAAAACTTTTTGAAGGCATGAAATTAGACCACCAAATTCCCTAGCATGTTTCTAGATATCCTAAATATTTTCAGAATGTCCAAACGTGTAGATTATTCTACATAGGCTGTAAGAGTTTAGCTTGACTGTCTTACTTCCATTAATGACTGAGCCAGCCATTTTCATCTCCATCACTTTCCTTCCCCGCCTCCACTATCAGTCTTGATCTTCATGACTGCTCCTGGGCCCATGTCATCCAAGCCTGCCCTTCTGTCTGCTCTTTGGATGGATGTTTACCTTGATGAAGCTTTATACCAACAGCTGTGGCTTGCTTCTATTTATCCCGTCCCTTGCATTTTCATGCTTCCTTGGGACCCTACTTTCTAGACATCTTCACTCCTGGTTAGGGTTTGTCCTAGCATGCATCCAGGGATGACTGCTGCCGAGGCTGTGGAGGTGGCTGTGTTAATTAGCTCCCTGCCTCTTCAGTGGGAGGACGTGCTGCCGCTAAGAGCAGCTCTTCCAAGCTGAGCTGCATTAGCACAGCGCTATCTCCCAGTAACAAAGGTGGAAAGGAAGCAAGTGGTAGAAGATAAAATGGGTACTGGATCACATTCTCAGTTGTCCTCCTGTCCATGATATGTAAAGCAGCCAAGGTATTTGGTAGTAGGAGGGTTTGATGGTGTGCAGCACCTCTTCTAACTACATGAGGGTGAGAAGCCCCCATTTAAATTAGGAAACTTTTTTAAAAAGCTAAATTTAATAAGGAGGTTTGGGAAACAAAGTAATTTAGTGCTACTTCTGCTTTTGCCTGATTCACTAAGTGTAGACCTGCAATTGAGGATGATTTGGAAAACAATAGAGCTAAGTGGATTCTGAAAGTCCTCACCTGCATAGAAAGACAGAGTGAAGGACATAATTCTATTCTTAAAGGGATAGATCTTCAACACTGTGGCTCTGCATCTCAATTTAAAGACATCTTTTCTGTCTTCCAGTCATTTTTCTTGACTGTTTCCCCACAGGGAGTCATAATTAAGTCATCAGTGACAGCATCACTCCTTTGTTATTGGAGAGGTGGGAGAAGGCTTCCAGAGCAGGAAGATGTGTTTTTGCAAAGTTTCTAATCAGTAGAGTTTAAAACAGAACCTAGAAGCCAGGTGATGGTGGCACGCCTTTAATCCCAGCACTTGGGAGACGGAGACAGGCAGCTCTCTGTGAGAGAGATATTACACAGAGAAACCTTGTCTTGAAAACAAAACAAAATACAAAATCTAGAAAAAGCTCCTATATTTTATTTTTTAGATCCAGTAAATGTTGTGGTGAAAGAATATGTCACTGAGATGTCAACTAAGCAAAGAAAGTATCATAGTTGAGTAGGGCCCGGATGCAAAGGAGTGATGTTAGCTTGTTCAGGATTTCATAGTTGCACTGCACTTACCTGCAGCTGGGATCATTCTTGCTCCCTATCTATGGTTTGCACATCCATGGATCTAACCAACCAAAAATCACGAATACTCATGAAGAGAGGTCACAGTTGTCCAAAACATGTTCAGACATGCAACATGACAGCTATTTACATAGAACTCATGTGGTAAGAGATAAGTCACAGAAAATTGATTTACGCTATGCGACAGGATATGCAAATAAATACTGAACCGCTTTGCAGGAAGGGCTTGTTTAGGCTTGAACTTGGGTATCTTCAGGAGTCTTGGGATAGTGTCCCGTAAAATACTGCAGGAAACCTATTTAGACCAAGCGCTTTGCACAGAGCTGTAAAGGGAGGAACACTTAGGGAAAGTACACTTAGTGTTACATTCCCTTGTACATCAACACTTTCTCTGATCCACCTAAAATCTCCATCTACTGGAAGTAGGCTGACAGTTGGGCATGTTTAGGAATGCTGTGAAGTGCCCTGCCCCTCTGGTCCTCCAGAGGTTGCCATCACCAGATCCTGTGCAAGGTCTGCATCCAGCACACTGAACCAGAAGCACCAGGAGTGAAGCCTGCCTGGTGCTCTGTGGTAAGGAGCCCTTCTCTTGAGCATGCTGTGACTCTGAGCAACTACAGAGATGACAGGTGCCAGAGTCCCACTGCTGCCTTCATACACACCGGTAATTGGGGCAGGGTGTGGGAGCATGGCCTGAAAGACTGGCACATTGAGAGAGGAGAATTTTCTCGATCTTTCTAGCTCTTGAGCTACATGAAGACTCACCAAGGAAATAAATCATGAGTACTTTTATTCAGGAAAGCAGGAGCAAATCCCTCTGCTCACCACTCATCAAGATGGTGGAAAAGAAAACCTGATAGAAAGGAAAATAGGAAGGAGACTCACATCCCTGTATCATCACACCATCTTTCTACAGAAGATCAAAGGCCAAAGGTCAAATGATCTTGCTTTACTAGGGCATTCTTTCCAAGCATGAAGGTTGGAACAGGAGGGACAAGAACAAAGGGACTGGTTTGCATTTCCCAGATACTCTGGTTGCCAAATGTTGTTAATGCTGAATTAAGAGCCCAAGTACCTTCCAGGGGGCCTTTGTGACAAGGATAGTGCCAATGGTGAAGGTGCAGGGTGGCTGGTGTGTGACCCTGCATCCACTTGAAGAGATCATAAGGTGGGCTGAGACCTGACAAGAGGGACACGGCCTTCAATGACAGCTTTTAGCACAGCGTGTCACAAAAGCCTAGAGAGACAGCACTTGTTAAATAAAGAATGAAACATAAATATTAAGTATTCAGAATATAAACCCACTGTTTAAAAAATGCTATGTATAACAAAAAATGTATGACTGTACATGAAATATGGGAAACCTGGAGTATGGGACTCTACCTAATTCTTCCAATGGCACATATCTAGGATCAAAACAGGTCATGCATCCATGTGGGCATCTGTCTTGTGGGTCCAGGGCTCATGGCCAGCACATCATTAGTTCAGGAATGAAGGGCATAGCTTGAGTGCTTTGTCCAAGGACTCCAGACATGATGCCTGCTTCCCTGCTCTATGATGTGTGGAAATGCTGATGCTAGAGATGGACACATCACAGCAAGAGCAGGGGCTGTACCTGGTGCATAAAACCCTTCACTTAAGCAAGAAGACAGTACAACTGTCCTATAGGGGCCGAGGGGCTTATTAATCTCAACAGATGTGCATGCTGATTGGGTGGTGGGAGCTCAGCTATGTCATAGCAATGACAGTCCTCAGAACAACCAGGGTTCCATGCACAGGCTCTGCAGAGGACCTAGTGGGGAGGAGAATTTCGTAGAAACACGTGTTCATCTTGATCTTACAACCACGTTAGAGAACACAATGTTAAGTAAAGTAACGCATGACAGAAAAAAAAGTTTAAATAAAGAGTGACTTGTGTTCCTACAAGAAAATGGAATTCATCTTTAAGCCCTAGTTTATGGTTTGAACTGGTTTTGGCTACATCTAAAACAAAAGCAAAACCTAATTAACTTTGGTTATATCATTTTTTAAAATTCTTTTTTGCTTTAGGAAAATGCTGAAATGTAAAGAAACTATACATGATGTGTGCCAAATCTGTGACAACAAAATTATGCAATGAGAAAACTGAAATAAGGGAATGGGAGGGCTCACTAAAGACTCACACAAAAGTAATCAACAGAAACTAAGAGACTGCACAGGAACCACAGAGACAGCTGAACCTGGAGAGCTATAGACAACGGTTTACAGTTTTCAAAACACAATATCCAACAACTGAAAATTTAAAAAGAGAAACATTTAACACAAACTGTAAGGAACAAAATGGTGATAACTGCAAATATGTGTCCAGTGATATTCTGATGACAAAACTGTATTTTAATATTCTTAACTAAAACTTTCATAATGCACACACTGGAAATATGAACATTGTAACGTTTGGACATGTGTGAGAAGAGTGGAGCTTTAAATTGTCTGTTGAAAATTCTAATGGCTACTTGATTCAGGAAGCAAGAGTTGCCCAAATGAAGCAAAGGAGAAACACACGAAAGCTGTAGAAATCCACAAGGGTTTTTGTCCTCGATCACACTTTGCACAGGACCAAGCATGAAGACCTGTGTTATGGCAGCATGGCTTCATTCTATTGTAACAATATCAAGAAGAACAAATTAATGAAATAAACATCTAACTATTTGCTGAATTGTGAGTTAATTTTATTAGTCAGACAGATACCACCATCCTGTCTACAGAACACCCCCAACACACAATTATAAATAAACTTGTCTTAGATATTTTGCAAACTTACAGATACTTCAAGCCATAACTATAAGCAAATTTTTAACTTTCTAATTACTAATGGACGCTTGCCAAGGTAAAAAATAATAAAAAATATTTGAAAGTATATTAGCTTGGCTCTAAGAGATTATAAAGGACACTAAGATAGAGAATTAAATCCTTCAAAGGAAATTATTATAATGGTAGAATCAGACCAAGAGTGGCATTGACTGGTTCCAAATGTGGTTCTCACCAGCATCACCACTACCAAGGACCAGTAAGGAAGATTATGTCAGTGACTGAGAAATAAAGGAGTTGAAATTCTTTGTACATCCACCTGGCAATGAGTAAATAAACCCTACTAATTGTGTCAATAAACCCAGGTGGGAGGCGGTGACAACCTGCAATGGATATTACTATGCAGTCAAGTCCAGAGTGGCCAAAAGGGAAAAGGCAGAACATGCTGTCATCTGTCATCTGTCTTTAGACTCCATAGGAAAAATTACCCGGGCCCAGCACTTTGGTTTTTGATCAGGCATCCATACTGGCTTCCATCTTGATGATCTTTAGAACTTGACAAAGGATCCCTGCACATTCCTCCATCTTTGTCCAGGGTCCCTGATCCCTGTATTTCAGCCACAAGATAGCAAACCATTAGCCAATAGCTAACGTCTCAGACTTTTGAACTGTGGTTTTGCTGACTACTACAGATACGTTTTCCTCTCTCAAATGACCTGTTGGACAGAAGGACAGACGACCTCCTAAATATTCTCAGTGTGTAAGCATATTCTCCTAAACTGCTATCCTGCACATATGCATCTGGGAAGGTATGTGGGAAATTGTTAAGTTGCAGTAAATAAAATGAACACTGTGGAATTCTGGCATCTTAGTGCTTCATAGAACTATGTCCTCGTCATGGACAGCACAGGAGCGGAGCCTCAGCCTTTCACTGAGCTCACTGGGAGAGGGAGATGGGTGGACACCTCTCCGAATCACAGCCGCAGCACAGAAGAGGTACCATTTAAGGTATTTACTTTTTAAAAATCCATACAACTAAGAAAATGCCTTTGCCATACAATGGCAGGCAGATTGGCTCCTTCTGATGGCTCCGTGTACAATAAGCCAATGTGTTGACAGGTCTCGCTCTCATCTTTTCTTTCTTCCCTTCGAAGCCTGGAACTGTTTAGATATCTAGCTGGAGTAATAAACAAACAAACAACTAAAAGCAGTCGCCTTCATTTTCAGTACTAAAAATTTAAAGCCTGAACTTAAAACACAAAGAAATCAAAGTGAACGAAAACAGACCGTGTAGGCAGACTGATTAATAAACAGCTTAGTGCATAAGGAGGAAGGAAGCGCATGAATCAAATCCCCAATATAGTCCAGAGTGTATTCTTTCCATTATGAAATGGGCCCTTAAAACAACAACATATGTGATCACTAAAACGGCTTATTATGAAAACAACATCCAAATGAGTTTCAGAATTCACTTTAAAAAATGCTTAAATCAACCGCAATGCTAAATAGTGGCATGGGATGAGCTTGTAACTTTGATGTAATAATAATGTTTATCTGGGCTTTTTTTCCATATTTCTTTTAGAGAGAAGTATTTTTAAGAAAGCATAACTATATGGAAGAACTAGGTTTGAGAAAGACTATTTGGAGGAACTCAGAAACCTGGAGATTATGTTGTACTAATGGTTCGTATTAAAATCCTAAAGTGCATCGAATTCTGAGAGAGATACTAATTAAGACTCTTGCAAATTGCAGTTTCTCTGGAGGAGGCAAAGAGCAAGAGACAATTGATGTGTTTTTTATAAACAGCTATTTTTTAAAAAAAAAAAAAAGCTTGGAGTAAATACAAAACAGGACCACATCTGGAAAGTGGAACAATGGGAGAAGAACCAGAATAGGAAAATGCTGTCCAGGAAGTCAACTGCAGCTTCGAGGAGATGCCAGCTGCAGGAAGAGGACTCATCCCATAGCCGAGAGGAGAACAGCACAGATCAGTACACAGACTTCATGCTTATGCTCCTCTGAGTACCCTCCCCCTGAGTACCCTCCCCCAACCCCAAGTCTAGGACAAAACTCCTAACCCATCTGTGATGGTGTTAGGAGATGAGTGTCTATGGGATGCAAACAGATCACGAGTGGGGTTGGTGCATGCTTAAGACAGAGTCCAGAGACACCCCTTGCCACTTTTCCCCAGTGAGGCTAGAGAAAGAAGATACCATCCATAAGCCAGGTAGCAGGACCTCACGAGACAGGAAATATGCCAGCACCTGCGGTCTTGACTAAGCAGGCTCAGGACTATGAGACATCAGTTTCTGTTGCTTATCAACCATTTCATCTATTTTGTTAGAGCTGTCAGAATGGACTGTTCATTAACGTTTAGGATAAAATGTATCACTCTATGGGTGGGTGTATTGGTGCACACGTGTTCATGTATGGAGGCAATCATTCTCCATCTTATTTCTTGAGACAAAATTTTTCACTGGAGTTCTGATTGGCTATGCTGTCTGGCTGGCGAGTCCCAGAGATCCATCTGTCTCTACCTTCTTAAGGCCAGGATTGCAGGCACACACCACCAAGCCTGCTTTTTACATGGATGCTGGGGACCCCAGCGCAAGTCCTGATGCTGACACAGTAGGCTCGTTATCTACTGGATTATCTCCTTAGCTCCTGATAAAAGGTGCTTTCTTGTAGAATTATTTTTTATTATTTTGCTTGAGTCTTTTTAGTTCTAATAAATTTCCATTAGAATTTTGTTTTCTAAAAATTTGGGAACCCATGAAGTACTGTGTGAATGCAGGGCAAATGATGCTTTATTAAGGAAGAGAAACTTCACCAGCTGCCCCAGTAAGAGTAACTGAAAGGGAGAAAGTTAAATGGACTATTACTGCTTCTCCTCATGCATCTACTCATGATTTGGAACACGGAGCATGAACAGCATCCTGGCACCATTAACTCATGCTCATTTTCCTTAGAATCTGGCCTCTTCTACAGCCCCTAACAGGCACAGGTTCTTGGGGAGGAGTAGTGAGAACAGATATCACCTCCATGTTCAGATTTCTAGAATGTACAATGTTAATGGGCTAACACCAGTCTAATTGCTGTCTGTATCATCCATATCTAGCTCCCTCCCCAGCTTCAGGTTTGAAGCACATTAGCATTCCAAGGCTCCCAGAAGAGTTACAGCTTAGCTGTAATCCCCCAGTCACACCTCAGTGCAAATGATCTCATCAGGTCTTCTGCTAGAAGCAAGCTGTCAAGAGGAAGAAGACGATCTGCATCTGCAGGTAATGGCTAGCCATCAAAGGGGATGAGAAAGAGAACAAGGAATATAACCCCCCAGAAGTGACAATGGGCACTTTCAGTTTTGCATAGAGCACAATACAATCTCATGACACCTTAAATCTTGATCTTCAGTGGAACTAGGACAAGTTTTCCAAAGAAGAAAAAGAAAAAGAAAAAAAGAAGGAGAAGTTCTCATGCTGTACTCTTGAGGACTAACCCAGACCCAGACCCATGCCTGCCCTAAAACTGTACAAGCCGATTACATGACTGCCCCGTGGTACAGTTACAAGGGAGGTTCTTATTTTAGTTATGAGAGAGAGAGAGAATATCCAGAGGCTTCTGGAAGAGTCCAGAGCAGAGAGAAGAAACAGTAGACTGAACATGACCAGCTGACTGAACCTGGCCAGGAGAGAAGCAGAAGCAGAGTAGAGAGGGATGGGGTGGGGGAACAAATATGAAAACAAAAAGAGGACAAAGAAGGGGGGAGGGACCGCACAGAGAGCAAAGCTGAAACAGTAGGGTTTTAATGAGAAACTGCAGGGAGGGAAACCCACGAGCTTGAACTGTTTAGGATAAGGAGAGGTGAGAAGAGCTAGGTACTTGTGGCGCTGAGGGAGCCTGGAGGCCAGCATGCACTTTGGTAAGCTAATAGGCACCAGACTTAGCCATTTGTCTTTTCTGCTAGTGACAAAGGAAATGACTTCTTTGGTAGAAAAACAAAAACAGCATCACAATTTTTTGAGGAAGGTTGGTTTCTATCTAAACACCAGAATTTGGGGAAATGGAGTTTTCTTTGTTCGGACTTGACAAAGAGTAAATGCTACCGGGATGCCTCTAAAAACTAATGACAACAAGACTTACGAGTCACAGGCAGAGTGAACCCACAGAGTGAAACCATCCAACCCAATATGGCCAAAAGGAAGATTGAAGCTTCAAAATATAAAGATAGAGGGACGGCCCATGAATGTGTCCTGATATTCCATGCGTAACTGTAACTCTCTAGAATTGAGCAGGCTGGCATAGAGGCTCAACAGGGAATGGGCAGTCATTCTTAAGAATCTACCCTTTGATGGGAAAGTATACCACATGCTTACAGTTCTAAGAGAAACCAGAGATATAAGTTAATTATAAAACCAAGAACATGGATAGAGTGCCTATTGCCAAGACTGCCTACCAGAGTTCCATCCTTGGTACCCACATAGTGGAAGGAGAGACCCAACTTCTCCAAGTTGGTCCTTTGGTTTCCACATACACACCAAGACACCAGGGTACACATGTACACATATGTACATACACTAAATTAAAATGTAATTTAAAAATTCAAGAATAACTCTATAATCATTCTATGATTCTATGTCATTGTGATAAACCCCCTGGAACAACCTATTTAAAAAAAAAAAAACAGACTTATTTTGGTCACGGTTTCAGTGGGGTGGATCCATTGTAGCAGAGATTTAATCCATCACAGAAAAAATCAGCCCATCACAGAAGGGATTCAACCCATGATAGCAGAGATTCAGCCCATCATGGAGAGGTGTCAGCCTGTGATAGAGGGAATTCAGCTCATAATGGAGAGAAGGGCAAGGCAAGTAGGTCAGGTCACACAATGGCAAGCCAGGAAACAAAGAATTGAGTTTAAAAAATATTTGTGGACATCACAGAAACACAAACAGCCTTGAAATCTACACACATGCACGCATGCACTCTCTCTTTCACACACACAAATATTTAATTTCGTTTGTAATATAAATGAAAACAATGTCACCATCAGTTTTCTAACTGGGTAAAAAGTCCACAGGTGTGACATAATACATTGTGGACATTCAGGGATGGTGATATCTGGCGCACCCTTTACAAAGAGCAGTGGACATAAATTAGAATAATCTCTGTGAAAGGAAATGGGTACTGCCAAGATACAGACTATGCCCCTTACCACGTGATGCCCGAAGTGACCCTCTTGGGGCCCTGCCTCAGTCCTTGTTGTTCCAGGCTTCATTTGAACTCTCTTGAACACTAACCAGCGTGTTCCCTGCCTGAATCACAGCATCATTTCAAGAATCTTATACAAATGAAATAATATGCATATCACCTCATGTGACTGACTTTTTTTCATTCACTGTAATTGTCTAGAGATTCAAGTTATTACATGCATTAATTGTTTTCTATTCTTTTTATAGTTCTTTTATGGCTGAGCATCCATGGAGCGAAGAATGTACTACAGTTTTTTAAGTGTTTGCCTATTGAAGGACATATGGGTTCTTTTCAGTTTGGGGACATTTTAAATAAAGCCTCCATCAACAATTTTATGCAGAAATTTCTTTGTGACGGCATGCTTTTATTTCTCCGGGATAAATGTAATCACTCAGTCCTGTGGTAACTGTGTGCTTTGATTTTTAAGAAACTGCCAAGCATTGATAGATTCACTGCTCATTATATTCCTACCAGCCGTGTGTGTGAGATCCAGTCTCTTTGCTGCCTCACTAATGGAGAAATATTGCCAAGCTAATGCTGTTGTGTTTACCCAAGTCCTCTCACAAGCTTTCACTACATTCTTCCATGCTAGAGATTTATAAATAGAAAGAAGAGACAGGAAGACAGGGAGGCAGAGGTAATTGTCAGATCCCAGTGCAGGCGTAAAGCCTAGGAGAAGGAGAAAAGTCACGAAATACCTTATCCTGCAGTGCAAACCTAAGAAAGCTTCAAGAGGCCACAAGACTTCATGGCCAAGCTGTCCCCTTTCAGACTTTCTCTTTCAGACTTTCACACCCAGTCTCTAACCTGGCAAGAGTGCTCTTCAGATATAGGCACTCCTGGATTTCGTATGTAGCAGCTGGGTTCTCTCCCCTTTGTGCTACCAATAGATGGAGATATGAGAGATGCATTCTCATGGCTATAGCAATCATTAGGGGATAATGTGTAAAACAGTGCAAAATGCACATGAATGCACATGCATGGAATTATGTTAGTTGACTTTTCATTGCCATAACAAATACTTGATATAAAACGAATTTGAGACATAAAAGAAGAGGGCTGTTTTTCCTGGCAGTTTTGTGTTTTAGTCCATGACTAATTGGCCATTGTTTTAGTACAAGTATGTAGCAGAGGAGATCAGTTCATCTCATGGCATGAGGTGGGTATGAAAAAGAATAAGAGACTGAGGCCTCAGTATCCCCTTGAAAGCTATGACCTCAATGACTAAAGGATATCTCAGTTTGCTAAGTGTTTGCTTACACACATGAAGAAGTGAGAACCCACATACAAGGACAGGCATGGTGGTATATGCCACAATCCCAGAAAAGTTCATCTCGCTCACTTGGAGAATTTCCAGGCCAATGAGAGATTCTGACTCTAAAAAGTGGGAAGCAGGGCCTGAAGAGATGAATTAGCCCTTAAAAGTACTTGTTGCTGTTACAGAAAACCTGGGTTTGGTTCTCAGTATACCCACATAACAGCTCACAACAGCCAGATCTAAGATATTCAATGGCCTCTTCTGACCTCCACCGGCACTAAGAACTGCTCCCAGCATGGCTTGCTCCTGGAAACTTGACTGGAGTGACAAGGGAACGAAGAAAGGACAGACAGGCACATGTACAGAAAATCTAGGCTCAAGTGGACCATGCTCACTTTGATGGAGCAGCACAATCATGCAACAACCCCAAGCTAGTTTGCTACGGAGAGCAGATGGTTAGGGTGTGTGTGGCTGCTATCTACAGGGGTTCTGTGTAGGGGAACAGTCTTAGGTTGCAATCATCCCAGAGGAGGAAACTGCAGTTGCTAGTTTTTACACAGGCAGTCATTCATTCCTAAACACTCATGCTTGGAACAGAGGAAGGTTTTGCCATGCCTTCAAGGCTCACCTGGAAGAAGGCTTTGCCAATTTCATTAGCCTAAAGCATTGGTACTTATCACTAATACACATTCACATGCACACACACATGCTCAAACATGTGCACCCCCCCACGCACAACACATACAAGTACACATACACAACCTCCCCCCCCACACATACATGAGCATACATATGCACTAATATATGCATCCTCCCACACACAAAAGAACTTTATTTGCCACTATACACCTTTCTGTTCTATTTGAATCCATTACTACAGCTATGTATTTATATACAAATATTGAGCAAATAGGAGTAAATATTGATGAAAGGGACACACTGCTGAGAATTAATGTTTAAAAGGTATAATATTAAAATAATAACAGCAGAAAAACCCGAAGCACCTCTTGAATTTTTATTCCCTTCTTCCTTCCTTCATTTTCTGCCTTTCAGATTTCAGGTCTAGTGTCAAATTTTCACAGACGCCTCCCTTGGCTCCCTGGCCTTAAACGGGCAATTGTTTATGTTCATCATCAGAGTCCACTTGTAGAAAGTACAATCTACCCTAACAATACATATTTCAACCAAGTTCCATTGAATTATAACTTTCTGCATCGTGTTTCTAGGGAACATGCTACAAAAATCTTGGATGTTCAGGGAACATATTCCAATGATAAATCCACTCTGATGCTGTACATGGAGTGATAGGAAATGACCTAACTGGCTTATTAGAAGTCTTTTAGGCTCTTGTGATCAGGTACCACAGTACCTTGTTAGTCTGGTGAGTCCATTCTTAGTTGGGAAGCCAAAACAGGGGCCCACTGAAAACTGGTGAGAACCGCCTGGAAAAGAGGGTAATAAGCTGACACCAGTGTTGCACTTTCAAAGAACCTCCTCAGGTATCAACAAGCGCATGGCAATATACAAGTTTACTTCTTGAATTTGAAAATGGAAACTTTCATTTAAAAAAAAAAGAAACTTTACCATGTACAAATTACTGACTCTTGTTTCCTCCCACGCAATTCATTTCGTAAACACTATCCAACATGAATATTCTAAGAAGGGATTGTATTGTAAAGACTGTGCATTAATCATAAACTCTTCATTCATTTGTGTGCCCTTCCACTTTGCATTTTATTAGCTACTGTGTTTTACACACATGTCTATTATGGGGCTATCTGAAGATAGAATAGAAGGTAGAAGAGATCTACAGGCCTAGGCTTATGATCAGTTATAATGAAGCTAATGGAGCACAATCATAATGTTGTGAGGGAAAAAGACACTAAAGGAGCCATCTTTAAAATGAATTGCTTCTCAATGAGCTTCATGAGGTCTGCTAATCCAGGCTATTTGACAAATACAGTACTTAGTCCAACAAACCTGGAAACACTTGGCTACAAAATCACAAACAAGTGACGATTTCAGTGAACTTTAATGTAGCAATGGAATTTATAACAGGAAAAGCAAGAAACCTGTGTTACTAAAAATTGCATCCAGTATAAAAGTATGAGGGAGCTGGCGAGTGTCTTGTGTTCTGTACCCAGGTGGTTTCACCTAACCTAACAATCTCTAGTTCCATCCGTGTTGTAGCAAGTTACAGGATTTCATTCTTTTATACATAAGGAACATTCTATTGTGTGCAACCATCACATTTTCTTTAACCATAAATTAAGGGACATTTAGGCTATTCCCATTGCTTAGCTGGTTATTGGGAACAGTGCTGTAAAAGACGAGGAAGTGCAGATGTCTCTGACAAAGTGACTTTGTCTTCTTTGGCAGTACATATATGCAGTAGTGAGATATTTTCTTAGTGATCTAACACATAAAGCTTGCCTAAAGATCATAGTGCAGAGGTAGCCACTAGTTAGCCATAGAGGCCAGGCAGAGGTGACACACACCTTTAATCCCAGCACTCAGGAGGCAGAGGCAGACGGATCTCTGTGAGTTCAAGGCCATCTGGGCTACACAACCTTGATCCAGTCTAAAAGAGAAGAAACAGAGCCAGGTGGTGGTGGCTCACACCTTTAATCCCAGTACTTGGGAGTCACACGCTTTTAATTCCAACACTAGGTAGGTGGAGACAGGAAGGGATATGGCTGGGCGGAGAGAGGAATATAGGGCAGGAGGACACAGGCGCTCCAGGCGTTCAGTCTGAGGATTCATAGAGACAGGATCATCCCTTTGGTCTGAGAATTCGGTAAAGGTAAAAACTAGTGGCCGGCTGCTCTGCTTCTCTGATCTTTCAGCATTAACACCTATATCTGACTCCGGGTTTTTATTTTTAAGACCAATTAGAATCCGCGCCACACTGGGTCACTCAACAGTTCTAGTTTGACTATCTTATAGAATCTCCATATTGTCTCCATAATCTCCATCCTAATCCGGCAAGAATGGACAAGGGCTGCTCATCCATCACACCCCTGCCTGGCTGAGGGTGTTGAAGTTGAAGACTAACTATAGAAACCAGTCCAGAAAACAGAGGATTTCCAATGCAAGAACTAGTGAGTGAAGCCCCGGGAATAATGTTTTGACATCAAGGATTGTAGTTTTGTTTTAGGAGACAGAGTCACAGTGTGCAGCCCTTGCTGGCCTAGGGTTCACTACATAGACCTAGGCTGGCCTCGAATTCAGAGTGATCCACCTACCTCTGCCTCCCAAAGCCTGCACCATCATAGCCAGCCAAAGACTGTACTTCGGAGCCCTTAGGAAAATCCTATTGCTGGTAAAAAAAAATCTTGAGATGTTTCTACTGCTGCTGTGGGTTAGAGTACAAGAACGAAGCGAACAGGTTCTAGTGAAATCCACCTGAAAGACCCTCTGAACAAAAGTGAACTGTCAATGTTCCTTTCCAGTACACAGGTGTGCGGGTCTGAATTGCGTCTGAGAACTTAGGCTTCGAGTAAAGAAGCCCCATCTACCGAAGAGGAGATTTAGCAGTGCTCTCCTAGTGCGGTTGTCCGTTTCTGCCCATTAAGAAGAAATATTTTCCTATAGCTTGCAGCTTCTTTATGTTAAGCAAGACTTTTATTGCTTCCTACATATGGAGGGTAGAGGCAGAAATCATCTTCTGTCAACTGAAAATGAAATCCATGTGTGTTTATCTACAGTTCTACGCAGAACTGAGTATTTACACACACGCGCGCACGCGCGCGCGCGCACACACACACACACACACACACACACACACACAATCACTGGTTTCTCGTTAAAGGAGTAAACCTTATTCTATATTTCCAGTTTTACAAATGAAATGGTTTATAGCACCACAGACTTGTACAGGAGACCGGCCCATGGATACCATCCTCTTGTTATGGCTAGATTTATCTATGTTTAAGTCTATCATGTTACTCATTTTAAACTTATTGGCAAAGATTAATGTGAAATTATATATCAAGATTTATTTTTATCTACATTTACTTGGCTTACGGATTTGAGGCACTTTTATTTTCAGTAAGTTTTCCTGATAAAGTAGCAAAATCAACTTCCTGACTTTACATTCAATTTACTAAGCCTACAATTTTAAAAAAAAATTAATACCCAGTTATTTAGCAGAGATTTATCATTGTGCTATGAAAAGAAAGATTAACAACCTCTTGTCTAAAGCATATTGGTGAAATGATACTTTTCATTTTGAAGTGGGGCAAAGCTGCCCTACATGGGCCATATATCATGTCACGCCCCATTAACATTCAGGAGGGGAGACATTTCTGCCAAGATTCTTGAATATGCTTTGACACAGTGAAAACATCCCAAGGATTTCCTTTAAAGGCCCGTATGACGCCGCCGTTCCCTCCAACTATCCATGTGTTGAGAAAATCGACAGCTTATCTGGGGAAAGGAACAAGTGACAGAGCTAATAGGTCATCTGAAGCCAACAGGTCCAGAGAAGAGAGGGCCTGTCCCTCTGCACTGCCCATAGCTTCAGTTAACTCATCGCAGTAGCAACGGCCACCAGCTTTACACAGGTGCTTTCTGAGAGGTGAGATTTATTTCAGGCACTTAAAGGGGAAAAAGCTTAAGAGAAGAGGTTTTCCAGCAAACCCAAGGAAAATGGGTTTACTGCAATGGCTTTTAAAGTTATGGACAAGGCAAAGAGTTTTTAAAAAGTAGGAGCAATTGATTCTGAGGAGCAACTTGCATGAATCTAAAGGCCTTTTCTGAAACTGCGCCTCCACCACCACAGGGGGGATCCTGCCCTTTGCTTTCTCCCCCTGCTTGCCTGCTACTGCACTCTCTGAAGAGCAGCTGCCGCCTGCTCTCCTCTTTGCTCTCCAAACAGCAAAGCTGATGGCCATGGCCTGAGATCCCAGCTATCTACAGAGAAATCCTGCTTCCACACTAACTGTGCCAACAGGCAGCACCCAACCATATTTGAATCCTCTGAGTGCTAAGTGTGCTTCATCCCTTAGGACCTATATAACATTTGGAAGGAATACAGAAGCAAGAAGGGAATGGGGTGTGTGTCTTTACCTTTCTAGTCTCTACAGAACGTGTGGGGGATATTAGGAGGATGGATGCATGGTGGCTAGTGGGTGGATGGGTGGGTGGGTGGATGAATGGGTGTTGATAGCCGATCTTTTTTTTTTTTAAGATTTATTTATTATGTATTCAGTGTTCTGCCTGCATGTATCCCTGCAGGCCAGAAGAGGGCACCAAATCTCATTACAGATGGTTGTGAGCACATGTGGTTGCTGGGAATTGAACTCAGGACCTTTGGAAGAGCAGGCAAAGCTCTTAACCACTGAGCCATCTCTCTAGCCCATGATAGCCGATCTTACATGTGATACCCAGGCTCTTGTATAACATTCTTAGTTCACTGTGACTGTCCTTTCTCTCCAGTGATTGGCGGTTGCACTGATGTTTCTTCTTGATCCAAAGAATGCTAAGACAAAGCTAGCCATAGACTAGGAGTTTGGTTTGGGTTTTATATACTTCGAGTGGGATGTTGGACTTAACAGTCTCCACTTGTCTTTTCATCTTAACTAAGCAGAGGTGGAACAATGACTTACGGAGTTTACCAAATTCATAGTTTTGAAATTATTGTTAACAAATAATAAAATCAAGATAATCTATAACCATTCAATCCTGGATCTTGCCTTTACATTCTACTTAACCAAAGTACTACACACATTTACTTATGTATACCAGTACTGGTTAAATCCCTTCAAGATAGGGCCAGTATCCTCTGGTTCAATCACCATCCAAGGTCATGCAGGAAATGTTCATTATTTCTCAGCAAACATTTGAGAGTCTGGTCTGTAGCTGTTATTGTGTGATACATCCCTGGTTTCCTCTTTCTTGTCGATGTGGACCCCAAGTCCCAAAGGTAATGACTTTTCCAACCATAACTCCAGTTGGGCCATAGAATGGTCAGTACTTACTGATAAAACTGAGGTAAGATAAAACTGGAAAATTCTCTGTAACTTCTTTCAAAATCTATTTTAAAATACACTTTGAACAGCTTTAGTAGCACAAGCTGATAATTTCAGTAATGCTGTGTTCAAAATCCAGAAGTTCAAGTCTCTCAAGTCTTTATCAGCCCTTTTCAACAATGTCTATTTTTAAGACAACCTCACTCATTACTTCTTGTGTTCAATAAACATAGGACTTGTGACTCTCGCTACAGTGCAAACATTCTTGAGTCAACTTTTTCTGTTTGCCATCAGTCCCAGTATTCTGCAAAGCGTGATGAATTGTTCCTGATTTCATTTCCCTGGGCATCAAAGACCACAAATATAGAAGGAAAGAGTAGGGAACATCGACACGCCATCTTGATAAAGGACAAGCCAGGAATCAATCATGAAGTGAATGTCGATAGAAATTTAAACCAGAAAATTTTATTTCCTTTTTAATCTGTTGCTATAAAGCATTTGCTGTCTCTGGAAACAGAGCGAACCTGACAGCTTTGTGTTGACGTTCACATTTCTCGTCACAGACATCCTCCATGTCTGTCCTGAAGCAAAAATAAATTTTGCTTTTTAAGCTTTTGATGATAAAAATCTCATCTGAAGCCTCATAAATGATCCTTTATTATCTATATTAATAATGAATAAATGTCTTTTGAGTACCTCTGATCTTTCCCATTAATAGCGCCAGCTGTATTATGGATAACCTTTTGATTTAACAGCACAAACTCTGCAACAATATTCAACACTAAAAGACTGGGTCTCGGGAGTTACTGAGGTCAGAAACATATGCATTCCTTTCAGTTCCGTGTGTCCACTAGGTGACAGGAAGGCTCTCAGCATTTATTATTTATTTATTTATTTGTGGGTGTGCATGTGTCATCTAAAACCCAAACCCATAAACTTTTATGTTCTGCAGCCTTTTAATCTCACATATTCCAGTTTCCCCCACAGCCTTCTCTTCTAGCATGCTCTGAACTTCAAGAATTAAAATAATTTAGTGGCTCCACACACTTCTGCTTCATTTCTCTCCTCTCTCTTATATAAAGGGACTCTCTCCCTCTCGCTACTAGATCTGCACTTGGGAGAATTCCAACTGCAAAGACTCTCCCACATTTTTTTTAAAAGGAAAGATGGCTACTGAAAACTGAGCTGTTTCTTCCTCAGATGTTTTACTCAACTTTGGGGGTTGCCTTTCCATTACTCAATACTTTCTTGGTCCTGTCACAACCCTCAGAGATGACGGGGTACCACAAACCAAAGGTCTCAGAGCTTCCCAGATCAGAGCCTCAGTATTAACCCAGCTTTCGTGTTCAGGGTTGGTTTTCTCTGCCATATCCCAGGTTCAATCCCTCTCACATCCTCGTTTCCTATACTGGAAGCTAGAAAGGTTATAGGTTTGTGGGCTCAAGCTAAGAAAGCAGAATAAGGTAAGAACATGGGGACAAGTGAAAATGCCACACGTTTCCTATAGAAATGTCTGTCTAGCATGCCTGGTGAGTGGTTCTTTACACTGGAGAAGCTTGGTCAGACTCCAGTAAATATACCAACCATCTTAGACTATAAGGAACCGAAATAGCTAGGAAGTCGATTCCACACTATAAAAGCCATATGTTAATAGGGAATGAAAATAAGAACAGAACAGATACAAACACACCAAGAAGCTACACAGATGCAAAAGCGCATGACCCACAGGGGGTAAGATATTGCAGGGTGTGAACGGACCCCATGAACAGCTCTGTGGACTATGGGACCCAGCGTGGAAGGACGAGGGCCCATTTCAAGGGGCCACTCCATACTCTGCATCAGTGGGGCACAACACGGGGAAGGCATCAGGAAGAAGCTCATTTTGGTGAGTGTAGCCCAGAGGAGAGGTGACTACAGTGGCCTGAGGACGTTTGGAGATGGAGAGCTGTAGATGAACTTTCTGGACTCTGGCTGTGGAAACACGATATACATCTAAACTTCAGCATATACCCCCACGATTGTGCCATTGGCTTCCAATCCAGCAAAGGCCACTGACTTCTGACCCATCAAAGGCCAGCAATGGAAGTGGGAACAATTGGAGAAACAAAGTCTTGAGTGGTTACTAAGTTTTGATGGATACCCTCAACTCATAAGATTTGCCTTCTTGCTGCACTGATATTGCCTCTCACCCTTTGGCTATTAATATAGTCCAAGCGCCCTCTCATTTCTTAACTCCTCCTCCATTTTCACTTACTATATCTGCCTTAGCCTCATAATATTGACTTGAATGACTCTGCCAAGCCATACAAGACTAACCTCAAAAACAATGTGGTCATGAAAGCTTTCTTAACTCAATCAACAAGCATGCAACATACACACACGAGAAGAAACTGAGTTCTCTTTTCTTTCAATTATGACAGTACTTTGCCTGTGTATTTTACATTATTTAGTTTTTTTGATTTATAGAAGAATTATTTTCACATTTCGAAGTTAATAGATTATATACAGCCAATTCAAAACTTACTAGGAGCAGCACAGTGTATCTCCCATATTCTGCCCTAAGTTTGTAACCTCTCACTACTGTGAGCTATTCTTCCCACAAGGATTTAGAGATTCATCAGGTTAGCCCCGGACCAGGGCACACACTGTAAAAGCCAAGTCTCTAAGAGTTAATTCAGCATTCGTTCTAATCTTGTTTCTTAAACCCCTCGTTCTCCAATAGTTTGCTTGGAGGAAGGAGCAGGGGTGTCTCTCTGCCTTTTAGACCCTTGCCTCCCCTTCCTGCTCCGCACACTGCATGACTGTTCTGTTTAATAGGTCTTGTTGGATTTGCAGGGCTGCCTCCCACAGCTCCCTCCCCTTCTCCACATTAACCTGCATTTTCTGGGTAATGGCGCAGTCACCGGCAGCATTAAAGCTCTGCAGTCTGTTCGCCTCACTTCTCTCTTGGAGCCATGCTCACAGTGGGACTTCACTGGAATCAGCCAAGGAGACACTCAGAGGTGAGGCAGTTTTCACACAAGCAAAACTGAAGGGGTGACGGATCCATTTGGACAGTTCAGGTCCTCAATCTTACTGTCTAACAACAACAACAAAAGATGTTACATGGGCCAAAATTGTGGTCTGCATATGTGAAATGCCTAAACCTGGTGGACTACAAAGGGGTTCTTTTATGCATATCTGAAGGAATTTAGAATCCAAACACTCAATAAACCCTATTTAAGTGAATTATGTATCAAAATTACAGAGTGATACGAACTCAAAAAAAATTACATTCTGCCTTCATATTCCTATAATCCCAGATAAACACATTTTGCTCCGTCAAACCTGAAGTAGAAATATTTGTAAGCATGTGCATGAGACTGCCATTATTATATCAATCACATAAGGTGGGCTATAGGTAGGATGAGAGACAGATGGGCGGTGTCTTGGCAAGCTAAATAAAAGAAATAAATTTAAAGTAATTGAGAAAGTGAAGCATCCCGGAACTTTAGATTCAAAACCTGAGTATCGCAACTTATATATTTAAAACCTAGATACAGAGGGAAGAGCTGTATGGTGCAATGGCAGAGCTAGGTATATTTTACATGCAGCCCAGTGCAAAAGCATTCAGAGACAGAAGCAGAAGAATCGTGCTGTTCAATGTGGGATAAGACTCCTTGCCCACAGCCAAACCAAGAGGACAGTGATAGCTCAGTAGATAATTTGGAACCACTGTTCACCCCTTGCAGAGACGTTAGGACTGC
Source organism: Ondatra zibethicus (assembly GCA_004026605.1). Taxonomy (NCBI): domain Eukaryota; kingdom Metazoa; phylum Chordata; class Mammalia; order Rodentia; family Cricetidae; genus Ondatra; species Ondatra zibethicus. Next base: position 107,326 of record PVIU01002549.1, on the reverse strand, counting down.
AAATGTCAACTGGCTCCTTTGAAGTGAAATTCAGTGGGTAACTAGACAAATAGAGGAATCGTAAATTTTGTAGACCAACTTAGCAGTTTCTCAACAGGTAGTACATGCCCTGTCATGTGATCTAGTCGGTTAACTCCAACAGATTCACCCAAAGAAAAGAACTATATAAATATACAAATGTTTATACTTTAATGTCAGTGATAGTTTTATTTTTCACAGTCTAAGATGATGTAATCCAAATGTCTGTAGGAGGGGACATGACACAGCATAACATACAGGAATCACGATATAATTACATGGAGAAAGCAAAGAGAAACTGACTTTATCGATGCCATTCCATCATACATAAAAGTCCTAAAGCTTCCAACTCACCTATGGCCACACCAAACAGAGCAGTGGCTCGATGAACTGAGACACAGAAGGAGGTGCAACAGGAGAGAGTTGAAGGGAACAAGAGGAAACTCTGGGCACTCGTGATCACTGTATGGAATTTGGTGTTTGTTTCACGTGTGTAGTTCATTATCTCAATAAAACTGTGCTACATGGGACCAGGGATGCAGGAGCCAAAACTTGAGCATCAAGATGTTGGAGCACACAGCTCTTACATGAGCTGTAGAGCGACAGTGCTCAGAGTGTTTTGTAGGAAATGTTCGGTATAAATGAACACAGCCTGGTGACTAGCTAGAGCAAGAGAGCTATGACAAAAGAAGTATTCTAGTGTCACCCTTGACTCTTAGGGATCAGGGAAACACACAGTAAATATGGGGAAGCATGCTGGATCTTACAACGTGTGATGGTGAGAGTTACCTGTTACCGTGTCAAAATCTAGACTCATTTAGGAGTTGTGCCTTCAGGCACACAAACCTATGAGGAGGTGTCTAGATGAAGGTTAGCCTTGTCTAAAAGGGGTTATCTTGAGAACATTGATTTATGTGAGAAGACCGATCTTAACTGTGTATTGGACCATCCCCTGGGAAGGAGATCCCAGGCTGCATGGAGAAGTGAGCTGAGCATCCATTCCTCACTCCCTGTTCCTTTACTGTGGGTGGGACACGACCAGCTTCTGGAAGGTCCCATCACTGTAACTTCCCTGTCATGACGGACTGTGACCCAGAACTCTGAGCTAGAATAAACCTGCTGGCCCTTGGGTTGCCTTTGTCTGAGAATTTTATCACAGCAGCAGAAACTAAGACAAAGTGGGTGACAGATACAGCTGCACATTTATATGCATGTGATTTGCTATGTCACTATGTCGATAAAGTTTTAGGTAGGTGGCAGAAACCAGAGATACGACAAAGGATGAGAGATCTACCTCAGGAATTTGTCTTATGTCAAGTGCTGGCTGATTGTAGCAAGAAATATCAAGTCAGCTAAATTCCGCTCTTTGTGTTTAGATGAGAAAACAAACAGCACTGAAGTTTCATTGAACCACTGAGCGGAGGAGAAGATAAAGATGAACAAAGCAACAAGACAGCTGTGTATTATTAGTGACAGAAGCTCTAAGAAAACTGTACTTGGGACAATTAAGTCTCAGAAGGGTAGCACAAGGGCAAAGGGCCTAACGAAGAGTGGGCTGTCGATTTGCTTAGCAAGTGCAGAATCCACAGATAGCTGTGTGAGCATATGGTAGTCATAATATGATAACCATTCTAGCTCGAGTCAGGAACTGATAATACACCCACCCAGCCGGCTCTCACTGGTTCTTCATCAGTGAAGATTCAGCTTCCGGCGTGGCATGTTGTGAACTGCTCACCCCTGCCGTGCCTCCCATGCCAGGAGGGACGCACCTCCACCAAACCATGGTCTAAAACAGATCCTTTTCCTCTTGAAAGCTTTCTCACAACAAGTCTAACTAATGAATAAAATTGGTAATAGAGAAACTGGAGTTGTGCTGTGACTAAGTCTGGCCGTGTGGACTTTCAGCCTTTTGGAAGGTTTCATAGAAGAAATTCAGAGAAGTTTGGGAAAATGAGCTACAAAAGTCCTAGAATGCTACTAAGTAGAATTTAATGGATAGTTCTCATGGAAGCTCAGAAGACCAGGAGGCCAACAAGAGCCAGACAGTAAAGGCTATGATCATGAGCTTTGAGAAGGCCACTGATGTTACATCCTGATTCAAACTTTGTAATTTTTTTCTATGTCTTAAGACTTTGTGGAAAGCAGATCTTAAGGGTGACAAACCAATTGATCTGGAAAAAAAAAATACCAAGTCCAGCATTCCCACTACAGAATAAATGCTGTTCTCGTCTTCCTGCTATATTTACTGTTAGAATCAGAAGCAAAAGTCAAAGAAGAAAGATCTGAAATGTGTATAGTTTAATCAAAAGAGCCAGGATAGGGTCTGGGAAAAGCTCAAGCAGTAAAGTGCTTGTCATCAGAACCATACAAAATTCAGGTGTGGTGGTGTATTTATAATCCCAGCACTGAGGTGGAAACAGATGGATCCCTGGAGATTACTAGCCACCCAGGCTAGTCAAAGTGATAAGTCCCAGGTCCCATTGAAAGACCCTATCTTAAAAACACATGGTAGACAGTTCCTAAGTACAACACCTGAGGTTGACCTCTGGCCTCCATACTCAAAACCACATGTGCATGCACACACGCATGTGCATGCGTGCACATGTGAGCACACACACACCTGTATGCCTTTTTTGGTATATCCATATACCAAAAAAAGAAAACAGAAAAGTCAGGATAATGTATGATTAAAAAAAAAGTTAATGCTATAAGTTTCTTGTGACAACAGGAAGTACACCTCTTGGGAATTGTCAAAACCATATCCACTCCAAGATCAAGAGTATAACAGAATTTTCCTCAAGAATAGAGTACTTTGGGGCTATCTTGCATGTACAGAGACCCTTAGAAAGTTGTTTTCCCAAGATTCCTTTCACCATGTTTTGCTACCTGGGTACTCAAGGGTCAATGCAATCATGATCCCAAAAGACCTAGCTGCCGGTCAAGAGAGTTTGGAGATTTGGCAAGCATAGTTGCACATCCTAACTCAGGAGGTGATTGTTTGGTTCTTTTGAAATTAAGATAGCTCATTCTAGTAAATCCATGCCATCCTGACAGGCAGTCAGGATATGCAAATGTACTTCTGCTCCTTCTTTTGTAACTATGAGGCCACCTAGGAAAGGGCAGTCTTCAGAATTAGTGACCTAGAGCACCTTTGCTACCTAGGCAACAGAATGCTAACGATTTGATGTCTCAGAGTGATAAATCCACTGATTGTGTGAGTTACCCTTTTGTGTCATGTTAATAAAGTCTTTCGTTATCTTCTGCCCCCACCCCCACTCCCCCACCCCCCCAACCCCCCACTCCCCGTTTATGTTGGGTATAAAAGCTGTGGAAAAATAAACATGAGGGAATTTCAGGATTTCAGTCACTGGTGATGAAGCCCAAAGTCCAGGAAGCCAAGCTCCTGGAAAGACAACAATATACGAAAATGATCTCCTGCTCAGTCTTCCTGTTACTCAAAGACTCTTCCGAAACAAATGAATAATCAAGTCTGCCCAGGAACAAACCTAAAGTTCACCCATGAGTTTCTAGAGAGTGGAAATGAGCCAAATCTTAAGTACTTAGGAAGACAATGGATCTGAAAAAGCACACCAGGTTTCTGTCTTATTAAGTGGAAGTGGAACGTGATGGTGAGACGGGCCAGGGCATATCTTGGACAGCAGATAAATGCCAATGGTCCCTGGGTGACATTGTGAGAATCCGTGCTCCTTGGTGCTCTTGAGATTAGGCCTACAGCCCTGTATCTTTAATAGAAAAGACCCACTCAGGAGACAAATAGAAGCACTCACACCTGCTGTCCAGGGTTGTGGGAATAAAGCTGCAAACTAAATAAAAATGAGATTACCATTTGAACTAGAGGCTCGCTCTTTCTCAGGCAGTGAGTGAGGGAAATATCCAGCCCTCAAGAATATTACTTAGTAAAACTGGGCGTTCATGGCCTTAGTAATTGGAGGTAATTGAAGGCTTGGGGAAAGGAAATACAATTGTTTAAATGATTGCTTCTACAAATGCACTGTGTGCATGGATAAATAAACATATGTGTATTTTATCACATAAAAAATCTAAACAGCCTTTGCCAACTTCTCACCAAAAGGATTTTAGCGATCAGCCATCCCAGAGCTGCCATGTTTAGATCTATAAATTCAAGTCAAACTCTACATGGTGACCTACAAGATGGCAGAAGTGAGGGTGTCAGTCTTTAAGTTTATAAGAAGATCATTTGATGAATCCATGCATTTTAGAGCTGGTTTAAACTCCAAAGCCTTTCCCCAAGGTCACGAGTCTCACAAGCAGACACGTGCCCATGGAAAGCAGGACTGGCTGCCTTTCCGGACAATTGAGCACAAGGTACTCAATAAACCTTTTACTTCCTTTCTCATGGTTTCTATCGGCATACTGTAATTACTTCCTTATTTAAGATTGTGTGTGTGTGTGTGTGTGTGTGTGTGTGTTTATGAGCATCTGCTTGCATGTATCTATGTGCAACACATGTATGCCTGGTGCCAGCAGAGGCCAGAAAACATCACTGAATCTCCTGAACCCTCAGTCACAGGATGATTGTGATCCATCACGAGGGTGCTGAGATCTGCAAAAGTAACAAGTGCACACCACGCCCTCTCTGTAGCCCTGTGAGCCCTGTATTTTTTTTTAAGTGGGCCAGCTTTTACTTTACCACCTCCCTACTCAATAGATGTTGGAAGAAATCCATTTGTCTTCATGAATTTTTCATTCTGTCAGATTTCAGCTTTCTTCCCACTACTTATTTTGGGAAATATTTCTCACTTCTGACCCATCTCCCATTCCTGTGCTTTGGGGTCATTTGATGTTAGGAGTTAGAGATAAGCATGAGAAGGAATATCACACTCCATATTCTTTCTCATGTAAGTGGAGCTGAGTCCTCTGTGATAGACTATTTTCTGGAAAATGTGATCTTGAGTGAACATAAGCATAGATTGTAGACTTGTTTAAAATGGTGGCTGTAAGATACAGCATTTAGAAATAAACTCACATGTCTGCAATCAGTTGATTGTGTTTTACCACAAATTAGAGTGAGTGCATCATTTTTAATGCCCTCTTTTTTTATTGAAAACATTTTTCTTCATACAATATATTCTGATTACTCTTTCCCCTCTACCAACTCCTCCCAGAGCCTCCCCACCTCTCCATGAAACCAATTCCATGCCCCCCTCTCTCACTCATTTACTTTCTTTATGAAATAAAGAGGTAAACAAAACAAAACAGAATTTTACAAAGTTGATTTATAAGAAGTTTTTGTTTCAAGAATTCTTCCCATTGAAAGACATAATGTCTATCCCCAATTTGTATAATACCAGGGACAAACCAAACTATGACTACACCAAAGTCCATCTTGGGGAACCCGTAAGTTCACAGAGGTTATTTATCAGTATGGATAAGGGGTTACCTACAGCAGTGTGGGTAACCTCAAAACAGCCACACCATCAGAAAACTAGACCACGGCGTGAATGGCAGCTCCTATAACTGCATAGCTGGAGTCCTCCCTTCAGTTACCCTCTCACAGTCTATATTCTCTCTCTAGCACTCCCCTGCCCAGACCACAAGGCCACTGCAATTAGAGCAGAATTACATACGAGCAGCTGAAAGGTATGGGAGGGTGTGGGCAGAATCTCAGGTGAGGGTCCAGCAATGTCCCCATCTCCTTCTATGAAGAAATGTCAATCAACAAGCCCCATCCTGGGGAGGTCCCTTGCAGGTAGTCACAGCTTTTCAGATGAAGATGGTGGTTGTTATCCTTGGAGGACAACATTCTCCTATAGGTATCAAGACCACGCTCTGGGGAAAGGAAATTGTCTTTCATAAATGGTGTAGGGGCAGGCAGAGGCCTTGAGCAGACATTTCTCAAAAGAAAAATAACAAGAAACAAGTGAAAAACCCTCACCATCTCTAATCAAAAACTAAAAAGCGCTGGGTGGTGGCGGCACACGCCTTTAATCCCAGCACTCAGGAGGCAGAGGCAGGCAGATCTCTGTGAGTTCGAGGCCAGCCTGGTGGTCTACAGAGTGAGTCCCAGGACAGCCAGGGCTAAACAGAGAAACCCTGTATCCAGAAAAAAAGACTAATCTAAACTAAAAAGCAAGTCCACAAAAAGGCATTCCTTCACTATGTTAAAAAGTCAATGACCATCAAGAAGATGAACAAAAACAAGTGTTGGCAAAACTGAGAGTAAATTAGGAAATTGGGACAGGCATTTTCAAAAACAATAGGGAGTATCCTCAAAAGCTTAAAAGTGGAGCTACCATGTCCCTAGCAGCCCCATTTCTAGGTAAACACCCCGAGATGCTGAAATCAGTAGGCTGAGGGGGTATCTACGTTGCCACGTGCTTTGCAGCCCCATTCATGCTAACAAAACTACATAGACAAGATTGTACGCCAACAGATGCATGGATTTTAATAATGGAGTAGATAGACAGACGATAGATAGATGATAGATAGATAGATAGATAGATAGATAGATAGATAGATAGATAGATAGATGAGCATAGAACATTAATACTCAGCCTTATAAAAGCAGGAAGTTCTACTACCTGTAACAACATAGATGCACCTAAAGGACATTAAATGAAGTGAAATAAGCCAGGCACAGAGAGACAAGTAGCATATGGTGATCTCAATTATAAGTGGAAGTCAGAAAAGCCAACTGTGTAACTCCAGAGTACAAAGCCCTGTTTTGATTATTCTGTGATGTATAAACACACCAACATGTGGCAATGGACCCTGCAACAACAGACAGTTAACCCCTTAACTCTTAAAGGGCTTCTGTAGGAATCCTGCCCCGGAATATAGAAGACACAAAGAGCATTGTAACCTTTGTAACAAGTGTCCCAAGAGCCTCTGATGTAGCTTGTGGAAGCCAAGCAGAAATTCCTCCAAAATAAACATAAACTTTGCTGCAGAATTCCACAGGTTTCAGTTCCAGGCAATTAAAAAAAAAAAGAGTTAAGGAAGCCTTAAAGCAGGGAAGTAGATTCTACATGGCAACCTGTTTGCTATTACATGTGCATTCAGAGCTTCCCTGGCCCATAACCTTATTCCATTCATAGTCCCCAAATGCCAATGCCTTGAAAACCCATCTTTTCCTTTTACTTCTTCTGAGACACAAGGGATCCTTCCTTGATTTTTCACATGATCCCTCCAAAGTAGACACTGTGGCTTCAAAGCTAGCAGGAGCCTCTTGGAGAGGTAAAGAGAGCAAAGAACTGCTTAAAAGATCAAAATATTATCATTTCCCTAAGTCCCTCCTGCTTTACCATTCATCTAGAGGCACTCTTGGGGGCCATAATGCTCTTATGGCAGTGGGTACTAGTCATAGCAATAAACCTCATAGAGGTAACATCCATAGGCATGCCCAGAGGCAAATGAGAGAGTCAGCTCCAGGTACCACCAAGACCTCTAGAAAAATTCATTCTCACGAGTCAATTTCTCTAGAACTACTTCTGATACCACGATCTGTACTAGTCAGCGTTCTCTTAGGAACAGAATTAGTAGACTGAATTTGTTAGGTTGGCTTACAGGATGCCATCTGAGTAGTGTAACCATGACAGTCCACAGGGATTGATGTCTGAGCTGTCTCAATCTGACACTGAAGGTCTGGAGGATTCCTGGCGAGCTGCTGGTCTTCGGTCTACATTGGAATGCCAAAGAAGTTTATTCCAACATATGAGAATGAACACCACAGTTGCAGCACAGATGAACTTGCTAGCAAGAGTGAGGGCAAGCAGGCAAAAAGCAGTTTCCTTTTTCCATGTTCTTTTACCTGGGCTCCTGCCAGAAAATGCTACCCACATTAAAGATGGGTCTTGCTGCTTCAAATAATCTCTCACTTACAGGAGGGTCCACAAGCTTATGCTTTAGCTGACTCCAAATGTAGTCAAGTTGACAATGAAGATTAGTTATCACATCTACTGTCTTTGTGTAAAATGCCACCTAACAGAAATTGTTGGTCTCTGAAGTTAGTGACCATGTGTGAAAGTAGATGACTTAATTCACAAAGCATGAGTGAACACCGAGAACAGTATGCTCAGTGACAAAGACTCACATAAGGGCCTGAGAATGACTCAGAGGCACAGAAAGTGGAATGGGGGTGGCTGAAAGCTAGAGAAAGGAAAATGGAGATTGAGCTTGGGGACTAGAAAGTTCTGGGAATGGATAGTTACTCAGCAATGTGAAATACTACTTCAGAACTGTGCTATTGGACATGGTTACAATTTTGTTATGCACATTTTACCACATGAAAGTGTGAATTCACGGAGATATAGTCATACCAAACAATCTCATTTTCTTTTACATCGTGTTGGTAAACTGGGGACTGGAAAAAAATTTCATCGGTATGTATCTAAGATTCATCCAAGCATCTAATAAACTCTCATTATAGACAGGAAATGAAGGCTTGACAATACTGCTCATGGGAGGGTCAAAGCGGGCTGGAGAGATGGCTCAGCAGGAGGATCAAAGCCAGTTGAGTAGCACATGAAGGACCCAGGTCACTCACTGGTGTGGCTTCTCAGTCACAGCTCATTTCTAGACATAAATCTCTTAGGGAAGAGACCTTACCTCAGGGTTGTTAGGAAGTTTCTAGGTAGTTCTAATACACAGCTAGAGACAGCTGCTTAACAGGGAGCAGACTGAAGGAGGTGTCTGTGACATCCTCAATTCCATGTTGGGAAGCAGGAGTCAACTCAAGTCTAACATCTCTAAGACCCCAACATAAGCTCCAAACCATTTAGAGAGCTCATAGCATCCATGAGGCTCACTTCCTTATACAGAAAGGTTAACACTGACCACCTAGTTCCTTTATCACTGCATCCTCAAGATTCACCCACGTGATGGCACAATTTTAGAATGTCCTTTTTTAAGGGCTAAATGCTATGCTGAGTGGCTTCTTCTATTCATGCATCATTGATTACACACACTCATGTTTCTCTACACTGAGTCATGCTGCAGTGCCCTGGAAGCACAGATAAGCCCTTGGCACACCAATGTTAATGTTCTGAATAACTATTAAGAGCAGGACAGCAGGTCATATGGTTGCTCTATTTTTCAGATTTTCAAGCCCATTGATGCTATTTTCATGAACACTTCCCATTAAAACCAACAGTGCAGAAGTGTCCCGGTTTATCTACAAACTAGCCCAAATTGACTACCTCTTGTCTTTTTATGTAAGAACTCCCCTACCATTTTGTGACAGGTGCATGAGGTTGTATCTCCTCATTAGTTACACCGGTAAGTCACAGGCTAAGGCAATACACAGATGAATAGAAATGGGTTAATTTAAGATGTAAGAGTTAGTTAATAATATCTCTACTCTTGTTTAAGGTATTGTGTTTGTGCAATTCATTTAAAAATGTAATGTATAATTTAAAATTACAGATTAATAGATAGTAATTTATAATAATCAAATTTATAGTCATGTTAGTTAGGTTTGCTAGATATACAGAGATATATTTCAGTTAGATAATCTTCAAACCTTCAAAGACCTACATAATATGGCATATAAAATGTTTTAAGAACTTAGATTTTTCTCAACAGTGAGACATGTCTACTCCTGGCAGCACCAATTACTTCAAGAGGAAAATAGACATTGAAGAGTCTTCTTATGGAGTTCGATAGCCATTAGGGCAAGAAACTGCTTTTGCCTGGACTGCTTGATGGTATGCTATATGAACTGGACATGCAGGACCCACAGAAAAGTGACTGCTGAACTTCCCAAAAGATGGGATGGTCCTTCCGAGTTCCTGCTTCACAGAAGAAACTGCCAGACATTCTGTCAGACACAAAGGAAAGTGACTGACAAACAGCCAATATAGGCAAAACAGTTTTTTTAAAATTTCCTGCTTCATTGAAAAGTCTACCAGATATTATGGGCCTGTAGGCTGGAGATGGATGCCCCAACTGTATACAAGAACTTTGGGTGACTGTATAGGCATCAAGATGTCTCTGTCAATTCTAGAACTTTGAAAGCTGCTTACAATGCAACTGTTTACTTAGGTAATATTATTTCCTTTTGGTATTTTTAAAGAGTTGAAGACAGTTATAGTTTTCCTTAGTTATGTCAAAGGATATTTTTAATTTGCCAAATGTAAATGGACTAAATATTTTAACTATAATTCTTGCTTAATAACTGTTTTGTTATACATAATTTTACTATGTTAAAGTTAAAAACCTTCCTTTTCATTGAGACAGAAAAGGGGAGTTGATGTGGGATGTCCTTCTGTATGTGTTGCTTTTATTGGTTGATGAATAAAGTTTTTTTAGCCAATGAGTTAACAAAGCAAAATAAGATAGGAAATCTGAATAGAAATATAGAGGGAGAATAGGTGGAATCAGAGAGATGCCATGTAGCTGCCAAAGAAGTAACATGCCAGCACTGGTAAGCCACAGCCTAGTGGCAGTACACAGATTAATAGAAATTGGTTAATTTAAGATGTAAGAGTTAGTTAATATGAAGCCTGAGCTAATTTGGCTTAGTAATTAGTGTTGTAATTAATACAGTTTCTGTGTGCTTATTCAAGTCTGAGTGGCTGGGAAATAAAATGCAGACTCCGCCTACAATGAGTTACAGGGTGCAAGTCCACCTGCAGGACTGGGTGCTTCAGACAGTAATAGGATCCAGGCTACTGGGACTTGGAGTAACAGTGATGCTTAAGCTATTCAATGCCCCACAGGAAATCTGAATGGATCAAGGACTACCATAACAAGAAACCCTGAGATTTCAAATAAGAGTGTCCAGAGTTGTTCCATGGAAAGCATCCCTGAAGCAGCTGAAGCTCCAGTTACAGTCAGTCTGCATCAAGCAACTGAGGCACAGCTAACAGTAAAAGCTGGGACCACTCCAATAAGCATTAAACAGAGACTTTCTGTAGAAGTAGGTAAGAAAGGTATCACTGAGTTCTAAGTATTTGAGCAAGAAATGAAAAGGCTACTGCTTTAGAAAGACCAGCTGCATGGGAGCAAAGGATTTGAGGGAAAGGACAGCCTTTTTAAAAACCATTGCTTTGACCTGAACTAATAGAACAAGCAATGTGCTTTGCTGATTTTGATAAAATAATGTCTCTCAAATAAAATAATCAAAAGCAGAGTACAGCATATCTGTAGTTAGTCCCAGTGTCAAGGAGTGGATGCCCAGCCAATCCCAGGAGCTCACTGGCCTGCTAGCCTAACTGTGCTGGGAGCTTCAGGTCCAGTGAGAGACACTGTCTCAAAAATTACAGTGGAGAGTAACAGAGGAAAACACTCAGCATCCTCTTCTGAATGCTTCTGCATGCATGGACACATGCATTCAGCTGTGTAAGCATGCACACACCACACACAAAAATCAATACCCCCCCATGTTCCTTCCCTTGAGACACCATTATGTCCTAACAAGATGCACAGCTTCTCAGTGAGAACACTGAGGATCTGTTGTTTCCCATCGTGACCCCAGGGCTGCTGCTGTCCTGTATCACCCAAGTGGGTCAGATTTAAAACTCCAAAAGTAGTTTCTACTGAAGACCTATCACCTTCACACAATCATAAATTCAAAAACCAACCAAATAAGCAAAACTCAAGTCAAGCCAGTTGGTTGGGGCTGTCTGGACAATGAGATGCATAACCGCCCTTTAACTGGCCAGAATAAAATCCCACTAAATAGTTAGCCTCTCTAAATTTCTAAATTCTGTTTTGTTCTACAGATCATTTGCTTTAAAAAAGAAAAAGGAGAGCTCACTGTGAGATTCATACATTGAAGGAAAGTTAAATAAATAATAAAGGCTTTTGATACTCTGTCTAGAAAAAAAGTAATAATGAGGATACAGATTTTACTACTGGAGGATTATGGGTATTGTGAAGAAAATGCTCCATCAATGGTATTAGCCCTCCCTGTCTGACAAGACAAAGAGAGATAAGAAGAAAAATTTGAGGGGCAAGAGACAGGAGGAGGGGAACAGATGGATTCACTGTAAATAATGTTCCTGAAAGAATAGTAGTCCTGAGTCACTTCAACAGCAGAAGGGTGACAGAGGCCTGTCCACTCGATACAAAAGCATGACTCACACCGGGCCACCGTGTTGTCAAAATTACATTTTCCACATCAGCTGAGCTAATATGCCAGAGTGATGTGAAACAGTACGACTCGGGCTTTGTAAGGGGGTGTTCTAACTTGCCCTTTCCGTTGTGGAAAACAAAGGCAATTCCTTGGAATTGGCCCATTGCAAGAAACAAACCTGTGAGGGAAGGGTACCCGTTCTGATTCTCCAGGCTCTTCTTCATGGAAATATATTTTAAAATGCCCCCATTGGAAGTGGCAATACAAGCTTGCCATCTTTTAAACACCAATGATCATGAGTGGGTATATATGACATCGTTACAAGTCATACAGCAGATTTTAAGTGGTGCATTTTTGTGGCTCAGGGTCGATAAATATGGCTTCTTCTTATTTGTTTTTTGTTTATTATCTAAAGTGATGATGCCAGGAATTTTAAGTGTCCTGTCCTAGGCATGGAATAAGTAAACACAGAATAAATAATTATCTGAAAAGGAAGGAAAGAAATACTTGGAGTGAGGTTAAGGAGAGGATCCCTACTTTCTGTTTTTATTTTACTCCTGAGCAGAGTCACCCCACATCTATCCAGCCCATGGGGCATCCATCTGGAATGTTCTGTTTCTCCCTCAGCACTTTTAAGTTAGTGCCTGCAAAGACTTTCCCAAGAATTAGTAGGAGTGAAAGCCCTAGTAAGAGAGGAGAATGCAGATTATTTCCCAAGAAACAAGACGATTTGTGGTGACTTTAACTAACAGGTACCAAAAGCAAATGCTCCACCATCCTGTGCCTCTCTCCTCTCCCATGGATCGTAGGCTTCCCAAGACACAACCTTGAGTCCCAGAGCACAGCCCTAAAAATGTGAAAAACGGGAAGACTCCACACAGCTCTTCCTCCCCACCGTCTCCCCTTTCCTGTTCTTTCCTCCAGCCCTGAGACTTGTATGAAGCACTTCCAAGCAGGATTTCCTCACAAGAGATGGGTCGAGGCAGAGGAGGGGACAACAGCATCATTGTTCTTAGACAAAGACACAGAGAAAGACAAGACAGAAGGGTAAGTCACCCAGAGGACAGAACGCAGAACCTCATCTGTAATGCAGGGCCTGGCATCCCAGATGTTACCAAAGTGCCGTCCCTCCCTGCAAGAAAAATTGGATTAGTCACCATCCTGTCTCCTAATGGACACACTCTGTGCTCTTTAGAGCTTCATTTACTGGGTTAATAGTGCTTTGCCTGAGTTCCTTTGCTGTGGAAAAAAAAACCTGTAAGAAGAAATATTCTGGGTGCAGTCCACAGCCGCTGACACGAGTAATATCGTATTCATCACAGACAGACCTCGTATCTCATTACTACTGAAGAGCTGCCTGGAGGCATCCGAGCCTGGCCAGGCCAGGCTTCTCATGTGGAACGGTTCAGGTATATTGTGAAATGATTTAATGCGATAATAATGTCCACTTTGCGAGATAGATTATGTTTTTTATAGTGGCTGATGGTTAATGAATGATACATTAGCAAACATCACTAAAACATTATGGGAGAATGCAGATGCTGACACGGGGTGCCTTCTCCTGCCACTTCTTGGCTTTCTCCCCAAGTGGTCTTGCCACCACCCTCCCCCCACTTCCTTGCCTAAAGACGGAAAGCAGAACTTACAAGAATCAGAAAACTTAATTTATTTATTTTTTTTAAAGAAAGAAAGAATCCCAGCTGTGTGGCCCGGCCTCCCGCCTTTCCTCACCAGAAGGAGGCATGAATACTAAAAGACATTCAAACATGACCTGAAATATCTCTTCTTAAATCAAATGAGAATCAATGAAAGTACGAACCTGAACAAATACATTATATGTTGACCTAGTTTATTAGATGAAGCCGTTTACCCTGATTTGATTTATCTGGCAATACACAGCTCAGCTGTGAAATGAAATAAGCCGAGCCCATTCTCCTTATTTACTGTATCATTCTGGCCCTCGCTAGCATCGCCTGGTTAAGGGCTGTCAGCCTTTCCATTACAAATCTCTCACTGCTGCAGTTCACCGGCTTTGCTCCCTGCTGTTGCAAAGAATGGCCGACCCCACCCAGGAGGACAGCCGTGGACTAGATGGACCTAATTCTGTGGTCATCTTCATGGTCTCCACTGCTGAGTCACTAGGGAACCTGCAGGTGCTACCACATTGGTAAAGCTTGTTCACATTTAGTAAAGAAGGTAAGTGACCTCTCTTTACATCTTCCTTCCCCCCCTTGGCCTTCCCTAAGTGGACATTTCCATGTGGTCCTCTTTTGACTGCTGGTTATTGTGGAAAGCAAATGCCTGCCTGGCTCCCAAGGCCCAACTACCATCATCAGGTCTTCATGGACACTCGGGGAATGATGTCATAAAAGATGTGTATTTCACAGAGGATGTGCTGAGAGGAAAGAGGACAGGATCTGATCCCCAGATCCAGTGAGGTCACTACAGGAACTCAGAGAAGCAAAGAGGTAAGAAGAAGGTGGTTTCATTGATGTTTCATGTAAAAGGTAATGAATCAGTCCCACCAAGCTTACCACCTCACGAAATCTGACATGGGCGAGACCTTCTGGGTGAGTTCCCACACATCTCCAGACTCCAGTGCGTGGCACACCAATATCCAGTGCAGAGCAGAAGAGCGGAGAGACCTAGGGAACCAGGCAGTGGCACAAGAGCACCTGCTGTACCCCTGAGAAGTCTCCACTGCTCCAGCCTGGACTCTGTGATAGCCCTTGGACTCTCTACTTAACAGCTGACCCTGAAACCTCAGGGGACTTCCAGGTGACATGGCAGACTGGCTCCAGGCTGGTCCTGTCCTAAAAATGTTACTAAAGTTTAAAAAAAAATGAGATGAAAAAAGTTGTGGCCATAGGGACAATAAGAATAAGAGGTGGGCTATGTAAACCAGTTTGGGGAAGCTAGCAACATGGGAAGGCTGGTAACTGACATGGCCACCTAGAAGAAATGACCATACCGAGAACATGCAAATGCCTCTGGGTGACATCTTACCCAGAGCAGATGGTACTGTTTAATTGAACTCATGTAGAGAAATTCCATATGACAGGTACAGCAGGGGGCAGATGTCCCCATCCTAAAAATGGAAAATCTTCACTATAGTTTGGGTCTAGAATGTTCCTCCAAAGGCCTTATGCATTAAATGTTTGTCCTCTGGTCTGTGGCACTATTGGGAGGTAATGGATCCTTTGGGAGTTGTGGCCTAATGGAAGGTAGGTCATTGGGGTAGTGTAACATTAGGGCCTGCTCGTTGGGGTTTCTGTCCTGCCTAGTTCCCACAGCCGGCAAGTCCCAAAGAAAATCACACAGAGGTCTCCAGAAGATTATAAACTGATTGGCCCATTAGTTCAGGCTTTGTATTAGCTCTTATAACTTATATTAACCCATTATTCTTACCTATGTTAGCCACATGGCTCAGTACCTTTTTCAGCAGGGCAGGTCACACCCTGCTTCTTTGGTGGTCTGGGCAGGACTGCAGGAAAAAACTTCCTTCTTCCCAGAATACTCCTGTTCTCATTGCCCCACCTCTACTTCCTGTCTGGTTTTCCTGCCTGGCTAATGGCCAATCAGTGTTTATTTAAAACATGACTGACAGAATATAGACAATTCTCCCGCACCAGGGTAGAGTGTATAATTGATGAGGAATATGAGACAAGTCCCTCCCACAGCCTCCTTTTTCCAGGTTGTAAGGATGGGAGCAACTTTGTCCCACCATGTACCCTATACTATGCTGTCCTGCCTCAACACAGGCCCAAACTAAAAAAGTCAACCAACCATTGACTAAATACATGAAATAATTAAATTTTCTTCCTTTTAACTTGATTTGTCCCAGATATTTTGTCATTTCAGTAGGAAGAAATAGTCTATGAACAAGCAATGGAACTCCCTCCAGCCCCCTTTCCCCAATGTGTTCCTATTGGTGGGACAACAGCAGATATTTTTCAGAATCGATGGAGAAATGCTAATAATTTAATACATATATTAAAAGAGTAAGGGAAAAATGAGGTATTCATACAAGAAAAACTCAAAACTGCAAGAAAGAAAA
Organism: Ondatra zibethicus; assembly: GCA_004026605.1. Taxonomy (NCBI): domain Eukaryota; kingdom Metazoa; phylum Chordata; class Mammalia; order Rodentia; family Cricetidae; genus Ondatra; species Ondatra zibethicus. The sequence continues at coordinate 91,193 of PVIU01002549.1, read as the reverse complement.
ACGTAAGTGCCGTTTACAGTAGGCTTGGCAGTGAACAATAGTCATAAGGGTCAGGGCATAATTCTATGTTCAAGCCCATGGGAGGCCTGCCTCTTTCTGAATGGAGAAAGAGGAAGATGAGTGAATGGGGAGGGTGGTAAATGGGAGTCTGGGGGGGAGAGAGAACAGAAAGAAAGGAGGGAGGGAAAACTGTGGTCAGTTATGTAAAATAAAGGAAAATGTTAATAAGAAAGAGAAAAATGAAATGCAAAGACCTCCCCGCCTCCCACCCCCCAGAAAAAAAGGTCAGAACATGTAGACAATAGCAGCTAGAATCTTACTGGCATCAGAGGACGAAGGTGGAGTGAGAGATGGTGTAAGAAAGAGAAGTCCCTATACGTAAGACCAGGGAGAAGGGGGATACAATTTTTGTTGGTATTTGAATTAATAATAATGTGAACATATTTGGAAATGTGGGGATAAGACAAAAAGGGAATACTTATATAATCCTATGTAATTAATTGTGTCGAAGGCAGGGAGGAAATGATTAAAGTCAGAATAAGGACACCCCTGCCACGACAGCTGGGTCTAATGATGTCTTTCACTTTTCACACTCTTTGGAGCAATATACAACAAAAACAACAACAAAAAACAACTGTGTAGTTAAAAATAAATGAAATTACAGTGTCCATATTTCTTCTCTAACCTCACAGTCTAATGAGTCTCCTAGTGGTGGTCCACAGAAAGCAAGAAGATGCTTGGGTGTGGCCCAGTGGGAGAATACAGACGTAGCTTTTACCCCAGAAGGAGCAAAATAACACAAAACATGGGGTGAGTAATATGGACACTTGCTTAATGGGGAAATTAGATTCTCCTGCACTCTTTCCGATACAGAAAGAACTTGCTCGTGGAAGTGTATGTGTCTTGGCTTTGAGACACACACTCAGTAAATAGGTGGATAAAAAAAGGATATTGTCTCCTGAGCCTGCAATAAAAAAACTGCCTCTTACCTCTTAGGACCTTCCTTGCTGAGGAACATTCCGTGGTCTCCTCTTATGGTTCAAACAGGAGAGTATCTGCAGCAACACCCAGATGATTGGTGGAATGTGGTATCAGAGACTGTTTATGAACCTGCCACTGTGCCTGCTATGCTAGTGAAGGTCCTTTAAATATGATTTTGATTCTGACATACATCTTGGAAAGAGCTGTTTGTTGTATATCTGCAAAAGAGCTGTTTGTTGTATATCTGGGAAAGAGCTGTTGTTTATCTGGGAAAGAGCTGTTGCCTACTGTAAGGGAAGCTATACTATTTGCCTCTAGCTCACAGCAAGTCAACAAAACACATTGAGAACAAGTCACTTATTTGGTGACCAGACATCAAGGATTTTATGGGATTCAGAAATTCATTTTGTACATAATGTTGGTGAAACTGCTATAGTTGATCAGCTTCAGACAATGTAACTAACCCCAGCTTTCAGCAATGCACCTAAGTTCAACTAGCTTTCTCCTGGTGGTTCCAACTTCATCTTTTGCTCAAACAGTAAATTTGCCACCATTAATAAGCTAGAAGATATTGTTGTGTAAAACTCAGACCTGGACCTCATTCCTAAACTTCTGAGTATATAAACAGAGCTGTCTGTGGACTGGAGAGTTAGCCAGATGTCTAGAGGACACTGCAGGGAACCAAGTTATAAGAGAGCAGATGACCCATCAAATCATATGAAAGCTAGATAGATCTGAGTCATTCAAAAATTTATTTGTGTTGCTGGACCATATCAAGAAAAGACTTGTGGAAAACCTCTGGCCTTGTCACGAAAATACTCATATATTCACAGAAACCTTTGAAATAATTATGGAGCATAAATGATGCCAGGAATTCTCCAAACATAAGACTGAAGTACCTTTTCAAAAATCATTTTAATATTGTGTGTGTGTGTTGGGGGGTGTTTCGCTTGCATGTATATTTGTGTATAACATAAGTGCAGTACCCATGGAAGCCAGAAGAGGCAATCAGATCCCCTAGAACTGGAGTGAAAGACAGTTGTGAGCTACCATGCAAGAGCTGGGAATTGAACCCAGGTCCTCTAGAAAAACACCAAGTGCTCTTAACTACTAAGCCATCTCTCTTGTCCTGGGGCTGAGCATCTTAACACCTGACTAAGCAAAACTACTGGCAAAGCAGGCACCAGCTGCCTTCCAGGCAATGTGGGTCTCTGACTGCACCTTCTCTCCTTTACATTGTTCTCTTCTTGTTGAAACTACTTCACGAGTTACCTTTAAAACGTGTTTCTTTTACCCAAAACCACTTGGGGAGATGTTCCCCCCCAATTTACAACAGATACAAATGACCCAAGCCTTTATTTTCACATCTGTCGGTATAGTCAGGGATCTGCCACAGTATTTGAAAAAAAAAAAAGGGAAATCGGTTTGGATTGTTCACACCAGCTGCCCATTGGGCACAATTTAAGCTAGGACCTACTCTGTAGTTCTAGTAGGCATAACAAAGTCTTACTGAAGGGACCCAGGAGCCAAGTTACCATGATCGTGACAGAGGATCCTCTGATCAGGAGGACCATTCAAACTCCCATCCACATCACAGAGCCACCATTGCCCTGTGCTCTGCTTACCTCAGAGTTACCAGCACAGGGAAAATGCCTAAGAGCCTCATGTCAGGATACTGTTATTTCCTGAAGTCCAAACATTTCAGTCCATTCAATCTGTTGAAAGTAGATTCATCAGGATCTCACTTGTGGCCGAGTTTGACCAGCTTTGCAAACCCTTAGAACCCTGAAGATAAGATGGCCTGCCTCGGTAGGTGTTAGGGCATAACCTCAATGATACTTCATAAGGATGAGATGGCCTGATTTGTACACTTAAGGAAACAGAGCAAGACACTCCTCATTGTTGCTCAAACTACTACAGTTTAGATCACAAATCTTCTGCAAAGGCTCATGTGTCAAATGTTTCATCCCCAGCCCACAGTGGTGTTGAGAGGGAGTGGGAGCTTGAAGAGTTAGGACCTCATAAAAGAAAGGGGGTCTGTATGGAAGCGGCTTGAAGGGATATTGGTATCCTAGACCCTTCCTCTCCTTGCTCCCCGGATGCCATGAGGCAAGTGACCTCTTGTCATAAGCTCCCAACATGATGTGCTGTGCTGCCACAGACCCAAAACATCCTGACCGTGTGACCATTGGCTGACATCTCTGAAATCATGAGCCAAATAATTCTCTCCTCTTTGTCACTAGCAGAAAGTGGACTGGTATATCTGCTTGTAAGACATCAGTGAGCTTAGGATATATCCCAGTTTTGCCTGAAAAGGTTTTAGGAAAAAGAAAAGGAATTTCATGAGACATACAACAAAATTTAACAAAAGCCGAAAGGCATGATTTGCTTAGCATCACTTTGTTAATGTTCATACATTTGAATCCTGTGCTCAATGCCAACCAGAAAACAGGCCTTCCTCTAACGCTCATGTTTGATATTTCCACATTGATTTCTACCCTATCCATCTTAATAATGAACTGATATTTAGCTAAGTACAAGTTCACCTCAGGTTAAAGATTGCCTCTTCCTTTCTATCATGGGTCTTTTGAGAAAGACCAAAAAAAGAAAGGAAATAAAAAGAAAAGAAAATGTAGTTGTGTACATGACAGCTTCTGATCCGTAATAGAGAGCTGGCCTGTGTCCTCAGCGTCTTTTGTCCTCCACTCTTCTTTCTGGAGGATGAACTTCAGCTTCACTGTTGAAGTTCGGAGGCTTCCTGAGACCATCTGAGAAAGTCCAGTGGACTGGGAGGAGGGAAGGAAGAAGACAGACAGAGAGGGAGAGAGACTAACTTTAAATATTGTAGGACTGCCAGCTCATATCTCCATTCATGGACGTAAAAACATTCAGAGAACAATACATTATTCTGGGTTTTCTGTGATGTGCAACTAAACAAAATCCCAGTGATCATGGTGCCTTTTCCCATCCCCTCCTGTGCCAGTACGACCCACACTTAAAAGATTTCTTCGACCGGGCAGTCGTGACACATGCCTTTCATCCAAGCACTCAGGAGTCAGAGGCAGGCAGATCTCTGCGAGTTCGAGGACAGCCTGCTCTGCAAGAGTTAGTTTCAGGACAGGCTCCAAAGCTACAGAGAAACCCCGACTCGAAAAACAAACAAACAGATAAACAAAAAACCCAAACAAACAAAAAAAGATTTCATCATATTTCATCTTTCAATTGCCAGGAAGATAACATGACTAAATCCCTGTTATGCCTCTTCAAGACGATTGAACACAACTTTGCAATGTTTTAACACTAATGCTTAAATTTCAGTAGCAGTGTATTCTCTTCTGAATTTTAAGTTGTAGTAATAAAACTGATTGTAAAATAGCATGAGAATAACTCTAAGTCCCTTTCACCATGCTGTAATCAGTGCTTAGGAGCCCTCGGTAATAAAAGGCCACTAAACATGGAGACACTTTCCTTGGAAGAGATATTAGAGGAAACACATCTTTTAATAAAATAATAACAATGATGATGAAGATAATTAAGGAATCTGGTACAACACTACCTATTCTATAGCCAGGACCCTAGATGCCTTCTCCTTCAGAGAGGAAGCTTTGGTTTAGCTAAGAGAGCTGGATATCCAAATAAGATGTTCCCACACAAGAAGGTGGCCTCACAAGTTTTTAACAAAAAGCCATCCCTTACCTCAGCAGTGGTATGAGAAGAGTCACTTTCATTCCTTCTTCAAACCCTAGAGATATCAGCAGATCTTTCCTCCCCCCAGGGGTTCAGGAGAGGGTCTCTTTCTTGCCTTTTCCAAGCAGTAGCCTTCCAGGCTATCATTGGTTCCTTCTCATCTTCCACCATTTCCAAACCCAGCAATGGAGCAGCTTCCTCTCGGTAAACCGCCCTTGTCCTTCCTCTTGTGAGGTCACTTCCGTTATACCTAAGGAAGACAAGATGACCTTCTCTTGTCATTATCCTGAACTTGAGCCCATCTGCAGTCTCTCTTGCCACGTGAGTGGACACTTACAGGCTTCAGAAACAAAGTGCCTTTGGGAACCATGGTTCAGTTTGCCATTCCCGCCACAGCACCTGACCCAATAAAGATGACTGGAATCCAACAGAATCTTCTACTAAGAACCAAAGCCAGTGCCACATGAGACAGGACAGTAAATCATCTTAACCCAGCTCATGCTTCTGACACACAGGATCGTGAGATATAATAAAATGTTGGTTGTTATAAGGAGGGGTGACTTGTAACACAGCCGACTGAAACAAGTATGCTTGGGTTTGGGTTATCCATTCCATTCTCTACATACAGGTTAGACTTGTGAGAGAAGCATTTGTCTTTGTGTTGGCTCTCAGGCCAAGACTCTCAGAGAACTGCTCCAGCTTCTTCCATCAGAGTTGCTAAAGGAAAAGACACCCAGGGAAGACATTGGATCTACTACTATTGAATAGAATTGGCTCTGAGTAGGTAAAAACACTCCAGAACAGCTACCCCTTTTCTCTCTGGACTTTGCACCCTCTGCTTTTCTCCAGGTGTCTCCTCAAAACCTGAAGGAAAGATTTGCTTTCAGGGTGGAGCAGGGATCATGAGTCTGACAAGAAGGAAATTAGCCCTTCTTCTCCTCTCTCCAGCCTCCACTTTATGGACAGGAAGGACTTGACCATATATCCACCTGCCCACCAGTCACCCCCACAGTGGTTCTTCCCACCTGTAACCCCACTGGTTGTCTTGATGGTCTTTGCCCTTCCTCTGTCACCACGGGAACAAGATGCGCTCTCTGATTTCATTGTTTGGGAGACTGATGCTGATCCCAAAACATACTGTGTTAATAATCGCTCCTAGACAATTGAAAGCACTCAAGGGTCCGTTTAAAACTACAAAGGGCTTTCCAGATGAGATGTCGCTTATTTACTGGGGCTTGACTGGAGACATTTCACTTCCTGGAATGCACACTTCAGTTCTTCATGAGCACAGGCCGCTTATTTTGTTAGAGAGACACAAGTCCCTGGGAGTGGAGGAAGAAGGGACACTAGCATGGGAGGATGTCATCGCAGCCTAACTCAGGACATTGTAGGAACCCCAGTGCCCATCGCCCTCTGTGCTGGAGCTCAAAACAATCCTCTAGGCTCTTCAGACTCTCAGTCGATGTTGATTAAGGTCAACTCCTACCAAAGTATTTGCATTTTATTAGGTAATTTTGGAAAACTCCCTCAAAATGGTGGCTATAATTGGACTTGTGGAGGGGCCGAGAATTTGAGAATGGGCATGTGAAAGTACTCTTTATGGAATGAAGAAATGGGGACATCCCCATCCCACAGCTCAGCACTACAGACTTACGCAAGATCATGTTGCACATCTTTGGCCCTAAACCCATGTCTTGTTCCAATGCGAAAGGTTGGAACCAGAGCAGAAAATCATCTTGGTTGGTGACTTTTAGTAATGTCTACTGAGATCAGAGGGGTCTAGAGTGGACAAGTAACTTCCTGTCGTCTATTTCCTTTAGACTTGCCTCAATTTTGCCCGAAGCAAAATGTTTATTTGCTTGTTTGTGGGGCTTGGGGATTGTTTTTTTTTTTCTTGGGAGGGGACGTTATTTATTATTATTTTGAGGGGTTTGTTGTTTTTGCTTTTAATCAGGGTCTGATTGTGTTGTCCTGGCTGGCCTGGAACGCTCTATACAGACCAGGTTGGCCTCGAACTCAGAGGTCTGGACACTCTTTCTCTCATGTGCTAAGAGTCGGTCACAGAAGAGCTGTACGGGGCGACAATGTTAGGATAGCCCTTCATCTTCCTTTCTCTAGGGTTAAGGTATTCATAGGATATGGAGTTTGTAGTTGCAAAATGGAAAGTTCCTTGAAATTGGGACAAGTTTTGTCCAGCCCTGCAAGGCTAGCATGATGGGTAGAAAGTGGAAAACGAATAGCAAGTGTGGAAACTACAGCTGTGAGACACCCACAGAACGAGACCAGAGAGTAGGAGGAAGCAGCGATAAATTGAACAGTTTCCCAAAAAAGCACCAAAGCTGTTATTAAAAGAATCAGTAGCAATCGCTACTAATACAAGAGATAAAGCATCCTAGGAGAACTTACAAACACTTGCTGAAACTCGATGCCCAGCCCATGGAAGCAGTGCCGACTATTTCAGTTATTCTGTGTTGTTCCTCAAGGATAATGGACAGCCATTGCAAGATTTAATAGGGAGAAGAAAGCTCACATACCATCAGGTTTGCCACAGGCCTCACTGCCAAGATGTCTGTCGGTTGTGAGAGCGCCAACTCTCCTCCACACTGGCTCCTAACCAAAATCCCTTTCAGACACGGAGAACCAAGCCACTCTTTCTGCCGTCCACACACTGAAATCTGCATGGAAATCTGCCAGTCTTCAATAACTAGTGATGGGCTCATGTAAGTGATCCCCACACACTTTCACGGCTATTTGAGAATGCCCTGGAATCTAGTCACACACCCCAGCCATGAGAAAGGGCTGGCGTCCCCCGTAGCCATGTTTACTCAGCTTTCTAGAACTCTCTGTTGTCTTCATCCTTTCGAGGTGTGTCAGTCGGATGGAGACGTGAGTTCCTAAGCTGTCATTTCTTAAACTAGGAGGCCAGAATCACAGTGTAATCTGGCAACGAATCAGAAAAGCCAGCTTTCTGGTCCCATTCAGACCTACTGAATTAGAACCTCTCGAATGGGGGCTGGGCACTCATGGGATTCTGCCACACAGGGCCCTGGAGCCACACTAGGGTCTCTCCCCGCCTCGCCAGACCATGAGAAGTAGCCTGGTATGGGGGCACAGATCTGTTAAGTCAGAGAAAGGTGGAAGTAAAAAGATCAAGAGTTCAAGGTCAGTCTTGGCTATAGTGAGAATTTGAGGCCAATCTTGGTTATCTAAGACCCTGTCTGGGAGGGTGAGGGAGAGAGAAACTAAAAAACAAAACAAACAAAACCCTGACCTCTCAAGTTAAGAGTATTCCAAATCCAGACTCCTCTCTGCCTCTTTGACCCTTTCCGCTGGCATGTGGGCAGACTTGCTCATTGGTCTCACTCCAAGTCAGATATCCACCCAGCTTACCAGCCTTCTCAAGTGACCAAGATTCTGCATTTAATCTGTTAACAGTAGCTCGCATTCCCTTGGTTCCTTGAGCCCACATTTTCCCTGCCTCTCCCATTCTAAACTCAAATTAGTGATTGCCCTCTCAAATGTATCTGCAGATTGCTAAAATGCATCCTGGCAAGCCACATCATCTCTAGGCAGGAGTTGGCCCCATTCCTCCCTCTTTCCTTCCTTTCTTCCTCACTCCTTCCTTTTATCCCTTTCTTCCTCGGTCCCTTCTGTCTTCCTCCTTCTCCCCTCTTCCTTCCTTCCCTCCTCCCTCCCATCTTCCCTCCTTAATTCCCACCTTTTTTTTTCTACCCCTCCCCTTCTCGATCCTTCCTTCACCTCTTCCTTTCTTCCTTCTTGCTCTGCACCACCTCCCCGACCCTACCTCAGCTGCCTCCCAACTGGACTGTCCTGAGCAGCTTCCATCCTCAGACACAGGCCATCCTATGAACTTCTGGAGGAACCCCTGCCATAAATAGAGCTGTACCAATGTTTGTGCCCAGCCAGGGCCCCCAGCTGTCATTCAGAGCCACTGCGGAATGTGTTAAGATGCATGCTTCCAGACCAAACAGTGGGGGTCCCAACTCCTCCTCCGGACAGTCTTTGCCGTATCTGTGGACAATTATCACCACCTTCCCTTGCTTCTTTTCACCAAGCCGTAAATCAAAACCATCACTCTTCTCTTGGTGTTTTATATGTGTGTAGCCCCTGTCCTGCTCGTCAGCGACTCGTTTTTTTCATTGTCTCTTTTCAAATGTCTGGCTTAAATCATTGCCAGGGCAGGGCATCTGCTTAACTCAGCCTCGGTATACCTCCGGCTGTCTCCACACACCGTATTACTTGGGGAAGGGGGCTTTTTCCCCACTAGGGCCAATCACTGTTTGGAGATGTGCTGAATTCTTGCTTTAATAACACCACCATCACCATAGTTTTTAAAGGAACCATGGAAAATAAACATTTACAGTGGTTTTACCCCAAATACTCAGAATTTTCAGACTGCGGGAGCCCTCTGAAGGAGGCTGGAACTTGTGAAACTCTCTGGTCATTCTTCTGATTGACCATCTCTAAAGTACCTCTGATCTTGTTTTTTGTTTTGTTTTGTTTTGTTTTTAAGAGAGAGAGAGAAAGAAAATGTTTGGCACTGAACTGTGAAAATGCTTCTGTCTCAATTAACTAGATATTAACCATGCAGACTTCCTTTAGTATACAAGCAGAAAATGATTAGATTATTTCATATCCCCGGAATTAGAGAGCTTTCCAAGCCCCCATAGCATTTTAATGCACAATTTCAAATACAAATATAAATAGGCCAATAATAGTTATACATTTACTTTGCTCAAGTAGTATCACGGGGAAAATGTCTTTTCAAAGGTTTGAAATTCTGGCTAGATGAGCGTATACCTCAACAAAAGAGAAAAGGTTACTCTGCGGTTGTTTCCTACAGTTGATCCTTGGGACTTTCACTGGAAATCAGTTTTTAAATTGTTTTTGTTGAGCTATATATTTTTCTTCACTCCCCTCCCCTCCACTCCCCTCCCCTTCTACCCTCTCCCAAGGACCCCGTGCTCCCAGGTTACTCAGGAGATCTTGCCTTTTTCTACTTTTCATGTAGTTTAGATCCATGTATGTCTCTTAGGTCCTCACTGTTGTCTAGGTTCTCTGGGGTTGTCAATTGTAGGCTGGTTTTTCTTTGCTTTTTGTCTAAAAGCCAATTATGAGTGAGTACATATGATATTTGACCTTTCTGGGTCTGGGATACCTCACTCAATATGATGTTTTCTAGATCCATACATTTGCTTGCAAATTTCAAGGTGTCATTATTTTTTTCTGCTGTGTAGTACTCAATGTACCACATTTTCCTTATCCATTCTTCAGTCAAGGGGAATTTAGGTTGTTTCCAGGTTCTGGCTATGACAAATAAAGTTGATATGAACATAGTTGAGCACATGTCCTTGTGGTGTGATTGAGCATCCTTTGGGTATATACCCAAAAGTGGTATTGCTGGGTCTTGACCTGAAACTGAGAAGCTTCTGTAAAGCAAAGGACATGGTCAACAAGACAAAACAGTATCCTACAGAATGGGAAAATATCTTCACAAACTCCACGTCGGGCAGAGGGCTGATCTCCAAAATATACAAAGAACCCAAGAAATTGGTCATCAAAAGAATAAATAATCCAATAAAAAGGGGGGGATACAGACCTAAACTCTCCACAGATAAATCTAAAATGGCTGAAAGACACTTAAGGAAATTTTCAACATCCTTAGCCATCAGAGAAATGCAAATCAAAGCAACTCTGAGATTCCATCCTATACCTGTAAGAATGGCCAAGATCAAAAACACTGATGACAACTTATGCTGGAGGGGATGTGGGGTAAAGGGAACACTTCTGCATTGCTGGTGAGAGTGCAAACCGGTACAGCTACTTTGGATATCAGTATGGCAATTTCTGAGAAAATTTGGAAATCATTTTTTAAAACATAGCCATAACTTAGAGGCCTATTTCCCACCTCTTTTCTTACCCAAAACAACCATATATCCTAAAGGTGGCACAAAAGAATACTAAAAGGTGGAAAGCCGGGCGGTGGTGGCACACACCTTTAATCCCAGGCAGGCGCTTCACTGTGAGTTCAAGGCCAACCTGGTCTACAGAGCAAGTTCCAGGACTGGCTCCATAGCTACTGGTAAACCCTGTCTCAAAAAAAACAAAAAAAATAAAGGTCATAAAAAGTGGGAAAATGACAGTTCTGTGACTTGGGGCCCCAGAATGAGAGACATCAAGAGTGAGTGAGCAACAGGGTGTCTTAATCCCTACTCAATAGAACCAGGGACCCCATGGAGCTCTGGCTGCATCAGAGCAACAGAAGACAGCCCAGACATCCCCTGGTCCTCCACCAGAATGAACAGGAGTTGGTCGACAAAAGAAAATCACCACCCTTGACCTTACAGGGTGGTGGGATCCAGCATCCTAGAGACCTACCAACACTCAGCCACCTGAGAGACGGCTTCCTACCCAGCAGTCTTCAGCATCCTTAGCCTAAGTACTACCTGGCAACAAGAAGCCACAAACTGTTGCCCAACACCAGTGGAAAAACTCAAAGAAGGTGGACCAGGGAGGCTCACCTGGACGCCCCTCTGCCAGCCCCAGAAGTCATAAGTGACAGGCTCAGTGTATGACCAAGCAGACAACAGACACAGAAGTCTCTACAAATCGAATGCCAATCAGAAACACAGCCCGCCACCTTAGATAGAACTTACCTCTTAGAGTGAGTGTTGGACAACAAGAGACTGAAATAAGAACCAGAGCCCATAACACCAGCCTCAGAAGACCTAAGCTATTAGAGGAATGACCTATTACGCAGAGAAAATCACAACACGAATGAAACAAGACAGCCAGCTCACCATAGCACTCCACAAACAAGGGTCATTTGGAAGGATTTTACATCAGCCCTCATAGAACCACTTCAGCAAACAATTAGAAATTCTCTAAAAAGTAAGGAGAGAGAGAGAGAGAGAGAGAGAGAGAGAGAGAGAGAGAGAGAGAGAGAGAGAGAATTAAAAAATCTTGGGAAAGAGATGGAAGCTATTGTTGTCAATCAAATATAACATAGCCTTGGAATGAAGACTGAGCACTACAAACCTGCGTCATAACTGCCAAGGAATCCAAGAACGCCTGGTTTGGTAATATCAGCTCTCAGTGTTGGACAAAGCTCTCAGATGAATGAAATCCAAATCTTGAAACCTTTCTCCAAAAGTTCCAGATTCTAGAACTTGTACCACCTTCCCAGTGGCACATCGAGAATGGAATTCTTGAGCAATTGGTGATGGAGTAATTTCTAGAATAAACAAGAAAACCAACAAACTGAACTCCTGCCTATAGGTTTTCAAACATTTTAACTTGGACAGTGGGTCCCCGGAGTGTGAGATGCCTGAACAGCAGTAGGGTCCCAGCCCTAAACCAGGTACATTGGTTCAGTCTGAAATGTCCACCACAGGCTCCTGGGTTGAAATGGGTGGCACCCAGCTGGTGGTACTATTTTGGGTACAGATGTATAGACCTGCTAGCAAAGCTAGATAGCCGGAGGCAGGCCTTGAAGTGACAACCAGAGCTTTCTGCATCGTGGTCCAGTTGCAATGTGAAAAGCAACAGCCAAAATTGCCGACGGCCACAGCAGCAGCAGCTACTGCCATCCCTGCCATGGCAGACGACATTCTCTGAAACCAGGAACCAGAATGAAGCCTTTCTCTTAAGTTGCTTCTAGCTGGTATCATCTCACTAGGATGAGAAAAGTGACTTACAGTGATTGGTTCTGGCTTTGTGTGTTGGTCCTGCACCGTATGCTTAGATGGTCAGCAAATTTCTGAAGGGATACCAGAGCAACTAGTCTGGGGCTTGATTCTTGAGAACCAAATTTGAAAGCCAGTCACTCTGGAGTGGACCCTGTGAGACCTAAGAGCAAGATGACTCTCCCCAAAGTAACCCTTTCCAAAGATATCACAATAATGTATGAGACACTTCCAGAAGCTATTATTTAAACAAAAGGATTTGGAGTGTGCCAGGACCACAAAGAAATGATAAATGCTTGGGATGATGTAGAAATGTAGGAACTTAATCTAATTCAAACATTCTAACGCATGCAATGTATCCAAATACCCCATTACTCTGCTAATACATATAGTTGTATTTATTTATGTACCAGTTAAAAATAAGTTTTAAAAAACCTGAATGAGTGAAAAACCATTCAAAACATAATTAATGTGTGTAATTAAAACAAGAACTATATGGGTTCAGAAGAAAAACACAGCAACCTCAAAAATAATACAGTATGTTTTTTCTCTTGCTCTCTTAAGAATCATCCTCATTTGTTTCCTAGGCTATCAGTGAGATACACCTTGAAGGACTGATGAATTCTCTACGGACCCCTCTTTAAATCACTTCTCCAAAAGCAGGTACTATTACAAATCTGATGGAATGGTAAGAGTAAAACTTATTTTACATCATAAGTTTTCTAAGAAAATCCCACTCCATATTTAATCAAGAGCTCCACATTGTTTAAACCTAGAGGTTCATCAGCTAATGGCTGAAAATGTTGACATAGTAGTAATTGAACGTGAGCTATTTGTGCACATCATTTGGGGATAGTGGGGTTTGGGGGCTGGGCTTCAGACTCACCCTAAACAATTGACTAGCCTTTTAGAAGATGCCTGCCATGAATTCATCTATATATCGCTCCTCAGACCACAAACTCAGAGAGAGCTGTCAACAAAACAGCCCACTTGCGTTTCCATTCATTGACTTTAGTAGCAATGGGAAAGGATGCTGCCAAACACTTTACAGATTCAAAATACAGCCTGCCCACCCTTTTCCCATTCCCATTTATCCTTTTGCAAATTATTCTTTTCTTTTAAGAAAAAAAAAAGAGAGGGCTCTTATTGATAATCAGTTTTCTGTGAAGGTGCATTTTCAGAGCGCCTGATGCGCCTAAGTAGTGCGTTTCCAATCTGATCAGGCTTGTTTTGTCTGGCAAATGAATTATGTAAACCTTATCCACCAGAAACTGTTTCAAGTCAATTAATTGTTGTAATTACTTAAGATTTCTTTTTAATGAATATGGCTCTCCAGGGATTCGGTGATATCCTGTCATCTGTAGGGCCTGATAAATGAAATGTGATTTGTGGCTCGCTGCAAACTGAACCCTCGTACATGGGCAATGTCTGCATCCTGTGTGCTCGTTAAATGGAAGCGATGCCCTTGATGGAAGCAGGGACATTCATTATGGATAGTTCCCAGTTAGCTTGGAAGTGAAGGCACAAATGGGCTGCACTCACCCTTCCCACTCTCCTTCTCTCTTCGGTCCCTCTGGAAAGGAATTAACCAAGCCCATGACCTCAGCGAAGTGACACATCATGTCACTATCAGTCTCATCGTTCAGTCTCTCATCTCCATTAGATTCAATAAATTGAGGTCTCAGGCAGCTATCTGGGATGATACTGGAAGCTAATACAAAAAAATGAAAGATTAGTTTTCTAATCTTTCTCCTCTTGCTCTCCCTCTTCTTCTCCCCGACTTGCACCCCACCTCCATCCCCTTATCATTTTAAGGGGTCATCTCTCTAGGACTTGACAAAACCTTGTCTCTTTCATAGATGCGTCATTCCCAGATGCTTAGTAAACTACATCGTACCTGTACATGAAGAAGTCTGAAATAGCACAGCAGTGTTCTGTAAAACAACATCTCAGTCTTCTGAAATATAAGCATATCTACCCTAGCGGACCAAACTCTGTATAAAGTACGTTTATTGACAAATCATTCTTCTTCTGTGATACTATTGTTACCCAGTAGATCAGACAGTCCAGGTCAATAAAATAGTGTGTTATATGTGGGACATTTCCACATGATGCACAGTATAATCATGAGAAGGCTTCTAGTCACAGTTTTCAGGGAATTAAAATAAACATCAACAGATCCACAAAAATATAACAGAATTGGAATCTTCCTTATCAATGCAAAACTCTGAGTCATTGCAAATAAAATGCATTTGACATTTGAAATCTATCACTTTTGCTGAGTATTTTTTTACTAGATCATGAGAAACCAGTTATGATGCATACCTATTAGACTTACCAACTAGAATTATTCTGCAAAATAGCCCATTGTGACTAAAGTAGTGCTTGTTGAATGAAAAAATAAAATAAAATTCTAACTCCTTATCCATTTCTCTACAAATTCAGTGCCCCTGAACTCAGTCTGCTGCATCGTAGATAAGAAAAAACACTGATTTTCAAAACTGTAAGACTTTTCATACTGTAACTTTCATCATCCTAATGTCCTGAGTCTAGAAAAATTTAGGAATATCCAAAGTTTTGAAATTCAGAAATATGTTAAGATACTTATTCAGTAGGTAAATATTTTTCGATGGCTGATAAAACCCTAAGCCTTTGAGGGATAACAGACATGGCACAGTGATCAAGAGAACTCCCTGATCTTCCAGAGGACATGAATTTGGCTCCCAGCACCCATGTCGGCAGCTTACAATTATCTTTAACCCCGGCTCTGGGAGATTCAACACATCAGGCTTCCAAGGGCATCTGTACTCATGGGCACATAGCCACATGCAAACACATACTTAAAAATAATAAAAATAAATCTTTGAAAAAGACAGAGAGAGAGGCACTTGGTTAGACCTTTTGGTCACATGGTCGACCATCATGTTAATAGGGTATTTGATGGCCATTTATTGTATGCTAAGCACTGTTCTGCTCAGTGCTTCACAAACAAACTGTAGTCTTTGCCTCACAGAGTCATTAAGCACTCCCTTTCTCTGAATAGATTGGGCAGCAAAACAGACCAGAGGGCCTGAAATATGCAGCTTCGGTTTATTCTCTCTGTAACAGGAGCTCCCAGATGCCTGAATCTGATCTCTGCTAATTCACATGCAACACATTTATCACCTGTGTTGTTATTTTTTACATGTACCAGGGAAGAGTTCCACTGGATTCTGGTCCTGATGCCAGCACAACATAGCTATGTGGCATCTTGCAAATGATAGAAATGGTTTAACTCCTCTTCCCTTAGCTGCAAAATCAAACAGTACTTTTGATCATGGCGACACTGGTAGTGGTGGTGGTTCATTCCCCTTGGAATTGGTGTTAAATAAAAATAATAATAACTGACTTAATGTCTCTTAAGCACTTTGGAAGCAGTAAGTGGTCAATTAGTTATTACTGCTGGTTTCCATCATCTTCATCATCACAGCTATTTAGTTAATGTCTTAGTTAGGGTTTTCATTGATGTGAAGAAAAACCATGACCACGGTAATTCATATAAAGAAAACATTTCTTTGGGGTGCTTCGCTTACAGTTTCACAGGTTTAGTCCATTATTACGGTGGGGAGCATGGTGGCGTGCAGGCAGATGTGGTGCTGGATCTAAGAGTCCTACATCTTGCAGGCAACAGGAAACCAACTGACTGTCACACTGAGGGAAGGTTGAGCAAAACAGACCTCAAAGCCCATCCACATAGTGGCACACTTCCTCCAACAAGGCCACACCTCCTAATAGTGCCACTCCCTTTGGGGGCCATTTTCTTCCAAACCATCACAGTTCAGTATCATTGTTTGAATTTCCTGATGACAAAATGGCACAGAGAAATGAAAGGGTAAGTGACTGGAAATATAACCAGATAAAGAACGTCTTTCTTTACCCAAACTAAAAAGAACTTCTTAAACAGTCTGCTGTGTGGGCTTCCACAGCACATCCAGGGCAGACCAGGCCCACTCACCATCTTCTCCCTCCCTCCATCATCAGCAGGAACCAGATGCATACACTGAAGTGTGAGGTGATGAACATACACCAGAGGCACTGGATTCAATATTAGTGGAGTTAGAACAAGTCTTTTACTACAAGTATTCGCAGAAGGGCACAGAAGTACTGAGCAATAAGCCCTAACAATTAATAAAATATCCGCTACTGTAGATAAGTCACTTTTTTTAATGATGAGATTGGTACTCACAGTGATTAAATAATTTATCTAAAGCCAAGTGATATGTAATTAAGCAAAGCTTTCTGTTTCCCCAAATCTTGTCACCTAAAACCTCTTCAGAAGCACAATGGGATTCCCCATTCCAACTACCTTCTCTCTCATGAAAAGCCCTTGTGACTGACAGCACCTATCAGCAATCTATGGGAGCTCATGTTCCCTGTCTTTTCATTTCACTGCAAGTATGCCTTTTATATTTTTTAATGATTTATTTAGTTTATGTGTATGAGTTTTTGCCTGCATGTATGTATGAGCACTGCGTCTGGTGTCTAAGAAGGTCAGATGAGCATCAGAGGCCCTGGGACTAGAGTTAAGGGTGACTGTGAACCGCATTGTGGATGCTGGGAACAACATGCAGGCCCTCGCAAGAGCAGCCAGTGTTCTCAACTGCCGAACTGTCTCTCCAGTCTCTCAAAGTGCTTCTTTCCTGGGAAGTCTAGTCTCTGTCTGTCTCTGTTTCTCTCTGTCTCACTCAGTGTCTCTGTCTGTCTCTCTCATTTTTAGACACATTTAAAACTGTCTTTTCAAACTCATAGAGTATTCTTGTTGCAATTTTTACTCAAATTTTATGAAGTATAATGTAAAAATATTCTACTTACATATTTTATGCTCAGTTTCTCCATCCAAGAAGATTGCCTTTCTTCTAATTTATCAAATTTTATCTTTTTAAAAAAATTATTCCATTTAGATAGATGCTGAAGATTTCTGGCTAAATTTTTTCTATGTTATTAGAACCATTAGTTAAAAGATACGTTTCCACTAAATTTTCCTACCAGCAATTGCTAATAATCAGAAAGTTTGATTTGCTCTTTTCTAGTGCGTATTTTTAACCAATAAGACAATTATTCAGTTGTTCATCCAAATATGTCCTCTCCCTTTTCTTGTACATAGGATGCTCAGACTTGCCAGCCAACTTTGTCACTGTCCACAGCCAAGAGATTCTGATGGGATATGTGTAGGCCTCAGCCACCTGCAGAACACTCTGGGCTACCGCCTTGGAACACAGACTTGAGAAGAATTCTCTTTAACCACAAAGTATGTAAGCAGTCCAGAGTTACAGTTAGCAAATTATGGTTGTGAGCCAAATCTGGCAGAGACTTGGTTTTGTATGGTCCATGAGCGAAGAATGATTTTACATTTTCAAATTGATATTTAAAAAGGATCAATGAATGGGAGGGGCAAAGGATGGAGGAGAAAGAGGCAAACATGCACAATGCCAAAGGTGGAATATTTACTGTCTGGCCCATTACAGAAAATGTTAACCCAGCTGTGCTCTAGAGAAGAGGGAGATGAATAATGGAGGAAACCTGGAGCTAAGTCACCACAAAGAGCAGAGCGTTCCAGAATTCCTCACTACTGATCTCTGAATTGCCCTAGAGAATAAATTTCTTCTGCTTCAATCTGTTGTATTCAAGGTCTCATCAATGAAAGAGCCATTAATCAACCACACAAATAACTTTCTAGTTTTTCATTTGCTCTCTTGCGATGTCTATGTAGAAATCTGTGTTATATGTAGGCAATAGCAACTTTTTCTGCCTCTCAGAAACAAAAAACTCACCTCTCTCAGCCTTCATAAGTCTTATGTACTATCTGGATCTTTCCAAACATTGCATATTACCAGGAAACATCCTTCAGTTCTTCGTTCTAATGATGACTCAACTCCTCTTTATCTCGTGAACTTTAGATTGTAAATTGTTTCATTTTTTAAGTTTTGACACCAGTGATTTCATTTTTATGAAAAATTTATTCACATTTAAAGATCATGCAACATCAAAAAGAACAGTACCGTGGGAGATTTGTACACTGCAAAGATTTGTCACTGGTATTAGTTTAATAAAATGCCGATTGGCCAGAAGCCAGACAGGAAGTATAGGCGGGGCAACCAGAGTAGGAGAATTCTGGGAAGAGGAAAGTCAGAGATGCAATCACCAGCCAGATGCAAAGATACCTCACTGAGAAAAGGTACCAAGCCACGCGGCTAAACACAGACAAGAATTGTGGGTTAATATAAGTTATGAGAACTAGTTAATAATAAGCCTGACCTAATAGGCCAAACAGTTTATACTTAATATAAGCCTCTGTGTGTTTCTTTGGGACTGACCAGCTGTGGGACTAGGCAGGACAGAAACTTCTGTCTACAAAACAGTGGTTTGAAACTCTGAGAGATGTTTGCTGGGGTCACTGAGGATTTGAGGAGTGTGAGTCATTTATTTATTTATTTATTTATTATTTATATATTGTAGAGTCACCTAAAAAAGGAGTCTCAGTTAAGGGGTTTCCCAGATCATATTGGTCTGTGAACACATCTGTGAGGAACTGTCTTGATTGTTACTTGATGTAGAGGACCAAGCCTACTATGGGCTGCACCATTCCCTAGGCAGGTGGGTCATATAAGAAAGCCATATCATATAAATAATTTTGTTTTTATTTCTTCCATGATAATATTCCAATATCTATTTCTTGAGTTATGTATGACAGTTCATGTTTTCTTTGTTCATTTTGTTTTAGTGTTTAGATTGTTCAGATAAATTTATGTACATTCTATTTAAAGTATTCAACTTCCACAATATTTGATGAAATAATCACTTTCTTAAACTATTTCTTTATCTTCTTTTATTTTCATTTTCCCTGTTGTCCAAATCTTCTAGAATTTTTAATTTTTCAATTTTTTGTTTTTGATTAAAATATATTTATATCATTTTACCTCTTCTTTTCCCTACAATCCCTCCTGTAGCCCCCTCAAAGTTATGGAGTTTGTTCCTAGACACACACACACACACACACACACACACACACTGCCACCTGAGTCTGTTTAGCGTTACTTACGTGTATATGTTTCTAGGGCTGATCACTTGGTATTGGAATACCATTTAAGGGGCTCATCCCTGGGGAAGACTAAATCCCCCTCCCTCAGTTGTCCTTAATTCCTCTCAGAGTGGAGCCCCATCAGAGTTCATTCATACATTTTGGGATGTCAACTGGTATTGAAATTGTTTAAAAAGCATGCTTTTGAATTCATTAATATTATTTCATTTGTTTTCTAGATAATGTATTTTGTATATTGCTATACAATATACAATTATAATTAGAGTGCTAGATTAGAGATGTGCCCACCATACCTGGCTCTACTTGGCTCTCTTATTGAGCATCTTAATTCCTGTTGTTTATACTTCTGTGTGATCAAAATTTTTATGCTACTGATTTACTTCTGGGCATTATTAGTCACATTCCCTAGAGGGTTTGAGATAGAGTGGTCTTCTTTATTTTAAAATCTTGTTTTATAGTTTTTGTTTCCCTGAAAGCAAATCTTAGACAAGTGCCTGTGTACAGATTATCATCTGAGATGTGTGTAAATGAGGGTGTGGCTTGTGATACTGAAAAGGAGCAAAGCCAGGAGGAGACAAGTTAATAAGTGGGCTGGTGCTATGGGGAACCAGAGATGAACCAGTGAGAATATGTCTTTGGAACATCCCACTGAAGGAAGAGAAGCAGATCTAAGAGCCATGAACACTCCCCACTGTGTTAAAGCCTTAGTCATCTGGGCAGTCATGCCTGTGAGTTAAGAGAACTGGGTTAATCTTCAAAGCAGAGAAGTTTGGAGAGGTAGTAGCAATGACAACCTGTGGCCATTTGAAGATGCCATTCATTCCTTCCAGCAGCAAGTGACCCTGGACCAGTGCTGAGCCTGGAACAATGAACGCTGCTGTCTCTGGTAAATGCAATCAAGGCTCTGCCTCCCCTGGGGAACAGAGGTGTCCCAAGCATTTTGCTGGGGCTTAACTTTTAAAATGCCTTTAGATTTTAACAGGAATATTCATGCCATGCTAAAATATTCACTCTGAGCTCTTATGTGTAAGTTTTATCTTTGGGAAATTTCGTACTTCAGGACAATAAAAATATTTTTAATGCAGCAGTTTCACAAATGTCTTCTGTCCACTCAATTTGTGTGTTCTCTGGTGTGTTACAATTCAAGGCATTAGCATTCCTAAACCCATTTGACATTTTTTAATTTTGATATAATTTCAGACAGAAGAAAATGAAAGATGGAATGAAGACCTCCTGTGTAATTCCATTCAACACAAACTTTGTGTCAAGACTCTGTTCCTTTGGTCTGTTAGTGTGTCCTCTGGGTCACATCTTGTCTTGATAAACGGAGCTTTGTGGCAAACTTTAAAGTCTTTCATTTCATCACTCTTTTTAAGGCTACTTTTGCCTTATTTTCTATGCATTTCTCTTTTCTGTTCTTTTAGGTGTTTGTTGGTGGGTTAGCTGGTCTTAGAAACCCAGATTCTGACATAGCCCAGATTGGACTCAAATTTATTATGTACCCAGAGTTGACCTTGAACTCCTAATCCTCCTGCCTCCAAGTTCCAAGTGCTTCAATTACAGATGTATACCAGCATGTCCAATGACTTTCATAACATTGTAACATAGATATTTGAAGTTGTAAATTTCTGATAATATTTATGCCAGTTGTCAATAAATTTTCTAATGTCTTTGTGATTTATTTGACTTTTGTAATACTTAGAAGTATGTTGACTCATTTCCAAATATTTACTATTTTTATTAAGACCTTTTTGGGGTTTTTTTGTTTGTTTGCTTGTTTGTGTTTTTTTGTTGTTGGGTTTTTTTGTTTTTGTTTTTGTTTTTGAGACAGGGTTTCTCTGTGTTCTGAAACTTGTTCTGAGACCAGGCTGGCCTTGGACTCACAGAGATCCACCTTTCTCTGACTCCTGATTGCTTAAATTAAAGGCATGTACCACCACTGCCTTTAAAATAAAAATAAAATTTTGCTTTATTTTAAACAAAATTCATCATCATCAGAGGACATTCTAGAAAAATTTGTAATATCAATTCTTTGAAGTTTCTTGGCATTTATACACTACAACTTAGGTTAACCTTCATGTTATCGTATCAACCATACCATGT
Source organism: Ondatra zibethicus (assembly GCA_004026605.1). NCBI lineage: Eukaryota > Metazoa > Chordata > Mammalia > Rodentia > Cricetidae > Ondatra > Ondatra zibethicus. The sequence goes on along the minus strand of PVIU01002549.1, from coordinate 69,638 downwards.
TCATTGAGAATAATATACATATTGAGCTGTTGAGTATAGTAGTCTATAAGCATAATATAGTTCAAAATGACCAGTAAAGGTTCTCCATGACTTCTTAATATTTTTGTTGGGTTATATATAAATTGCACGCTGAGAGAGGCCTGCATCAATCTCAAGCTTTTCTGGAAACAACAGGTTCTTTCCTTTTCATCATTTTAGAAAACGTTTATCCCTCACACCACTGTTTTTCTTGAAGTCTACTGTATCTGATGTGAATTCTGTTCTTTTCCTATGGTTACCGTTTGCATGGTACTTTCCCTTTTGTTCTGTGTCTTTATGTTGGAAGCACATTTCTCCAGTAACACATAGTTAGGTCTTACTGTCCACGCTGACCATCGCTGCCGTTCACTGGTGTGTTTAGTCCTCCAATGTTAAATACATGTGCCTCTATACATGCTCTATACATGCTCTATACATGCTCTTGATTGTCCAGTTTTACTCTTTGTTTGCTATTTGCCCTCTTTTGATTTTAGTTCCCCGGTCTTCTTTCCTTGCCTTATTTTAGATTGCCAAGTATTTTTTTTTAATTTTTTAATTCATCAGATTTTTAGCTTTACTGCTCTGCATAGTTTAAGTGTGTTGAATCCTGGTTATAATATGCACCTTAATTTCCATTATTTTGCAATCCTCACTGTACTCCTTCCTATCTTCTGTACCATAACTTACATGTGCATTACATCTATATACTATACATTTCACCCAGAGGAAAATTATGTAATTACCACAAACAGACCTATGTAGTTTCAAAGAAAATTTTTAAAATTATTTCATATTTACCTGTGCATTTACCATCTTTAATGCCTTTCATTCCTTCCCCAAAATAGATGTTTCCATCTGGTCTGACTTACTTTTCATCAAAAGATCTTCATTAGTGTTGCTAGTGAATTGCTGCTCTTGACAAAATCTCTTGATTGTTTTTATTTTGAAAATGTTTTTCTTTGCCCTTGTTTATATGGAACAAATTTAATAAATATAGAATTTGATGCTGACAGTTGCTCGTTCTTTTAAAACGCTAAAGAAGTTGCTCCATTCCCTTTTGGTCTCCCTGGCTTCTTCTGAGAAATCAGTGACTGGACCAAATCTGTTTCTCTTGCCTACAAAGTGTCTTTCCCTGCTATTTTATAGATTTTCTTGTTCCATCATGTCTACTTCAAACTGCTTTTCTTCTCATTCCTCTCTTTTCTTCATGAGAATAAGATTATAACTATCTCCCAGGTATTGGTGCTCACCATAGCTTCGTATAGTTTTACCAAAGTTTCTCTCAAAATCGTTGTATCTTTTGTCGCTCACTCTTCTATCAAATCTAGGATGCTACCAAAAGCATGCAGCAAAGTTTAAATTTTTATGTATTGTATCTTCACTGATACAATTCATTGTTTTTTAAATGGTTTATGCTTCTCTGGTGAGATTTCCTTTATACCCATTCATTTGAAATCTCTTTTCCTCTGTATGAACAATAATTACAGTGTTTGTATTGAAAACCTTGTTTGATTGAACCTGGGTCATTATGAGACTGCTTTTATTGGCTTCTTACTTGTTTGAGTATGAATCACATTTTCCCACCTCTCTATGGGTGTGGCAGCTTTAGACTGTATCCTGAAGGTTAGAAATGATATACTGTCAGGCAAATGGATGGAGCTAGAAAACATCATATTGAGTGAGGTAACCCAGACCCAGAAAGACAATTATCACATGTACCCACTCATAAAGCAAAGAAAACCAGCCTACAAATCACAATCCCAGAGAACCTAGACAACAATGAGGACCCTAAGAGAGGCATACATGGATCTAATCTATATGGGTAGTAGAGAAAAAAGATTTCCTGAGTAAATTGGGAGCACGGGGACATTGGGAGAGGGTTAAGGGGAGGAGAGGCAGGGAGGAGAGCAGAGAAAAATGTAGAGCTAAATAAAAATCAATTAAAAATGTTATGCTGTCAAATCTATAGATTCTGTTTATCTCCCTAAAATGTAGTTGTTAAGCAAGTAACTAATTGTCTAAAGCCTCTTAGCTGTGGTTGGATTGCTTGAAGTCCCCCCTCCAAATGAGCTGTTCAGGGTTATTCAGGATGGTTCCTTGTGTAGATTTTTGAGTTTCTCTTCTTCCTTAGTGCTATCCTTCCTGGGACTTACCATCTCAGTTTCCAGCTGCAAAAGAATGGTTTCTGAACTCAAGAAGATGATGAATTCCTAAGTTTTAGCAAGTTCATACATGTAATGATCAGGTTTTTCTTCTAAGCTAAAATATTATAGATATGAAATTGGTTCCATCTTTTGGTTTAGCTTTTAATGTTTCTCTAGCACTTCTTGTAGATCGAGGACATTGTCCAACTCATCATTTACGACAGTGAGCATTTCACAAACTTAAGAATGTAAGTAATATCAAAATACATTATCCAAAGAAAGCTTCATCGCATTACATAAATATTGCCCAAAGCAACCAAATAGGCCTCTCAATACACCATATCCTGCCTGTAAATGATATATCTGTTATCTAAAATGAAATGAAATTTCTGTGATTGTCGAACTCTTTCAACTTTGATCCCTATATAGAAATAAAAGAATTTCAACACTTTTTGCTTGAAACAAAAGTATATTTTCCTGTAGACATCTTACAAACTGCCAGGGGCTGCTGGCAGTCTGAAGGGCACAGGGGAAAGCTCAGCTGTCTGTTTGGACCTCAAATGTACCTTTCTTATTTCTTCCTCATGAAAATCTCTTCTGCATTATCTTTGTAGTTCTTTGGTCTCTTTTTGGCCTTCATCTCAGACAGACAAATGTTCCAGCTTTAGTTCTTAGAGAACTTCCCAGACATTGATAATAAGAACTGAGATTTTTCCTAGACCTAACCCAACTTGGAGCCACTGACACTGAGTTCAAACCTTTCCAGTATGTCTGACAAAAAGCGATCACTTTGTCTTGGTGATCCCTACAGTGACCTCTCCCTCTGACACTGTTAAGCTTCTTTCTTCTTATCTAATTATGGGTACACCACCCTGGTAGGTGCCCCTTCAACAACCAGTTCTAATAATTCAATTTCTCCATCTCAGTTACACTGCTTATACCCATACATTTTTTGAGCATTCATTTTCTCTAGCTACTCTCATTCTAAATGGATACTTAGTGATCTTCCCTGACATCTTAGGTAATTTGTTGGTGCGGGAGAATTATCTGTATTCTGTCAATCATGATTTAAATAAATGCTGATTGGCCATTAGCCAGGATGTATAGGTGGGACAACCAGACAGGAAGTAGAGGCGGAGCAAGGAGAATAGGAGAATGCTGGGAAGCAGGAAGCTCCCTTGGCACTCCTGCCTGGACCACCGAAGAAGCAGGATGTGACCTGCCCCGCTGAGAAAGGTACTGAGCCATGTGGCTAACATAGATAGGGATAATGGGTTAATATAAGCTACAAGAGCTAATAAGAAACCTGAGCTAATGGGCCAATCAGTTTATAACCTAACATAGACTCTCTGTGTGATTTTCTCTGGGACTAAACGGCTGGGGGACCGGGTGGGACAGAAACCCCGACAAGCCAGGCCCTCCTGTTACAATTTGTAATGAATTAATGATGACAGGCAGGTGGTAGACAAATAGATACCTAGATATAAAGAGATAGGTAAATATATACATAGGTAGAAAATAGATACTTAACTGGTAGCTAAATATAGAGATATCTAGGCAAATACAGAGATACAGAAACAGAAAGAGATACATAAATAATAGCTAGAGGTGACAGATATATAGATAGATATAGATATACTTATAGATATATACACAAACACACATATACACAGAAAGAGAGAGAGATAAAGAGATACAGAAATTAGATGATAGAGACAGAGAAACGGATAGAGGGAGGAGACTTGGAGGTACAGAGATAACTTATGATAGGGAGAGAGAGATGATAAACGAACACATACACGTACATATTTTACCTGCTCCTCTTCATGTATTCCCAGTGTTTCTACAACCCACTGAGTTGGACATTGACTTGGTGCACAGCATTGAAACAGGTTAACAAGAGAGTTCTGTGTCCATACAGAAAGAACTGTTGCATCTAAAGATTACCCTACATATCACCATCAAGACAGGCATTACACTCACATTTCTCTCTCCAGTGTCTGGACCAGGACTTGCTGGCATCCAACCGTGTCTCCAAACCATGTTCCTTCTAAATGTTCCAAATGCCCAGTGCCTGCTTCCCGCCTTGCCTGCCTTCCACAGGCTTCGATCCACGGCTCCAACACTACAAATGCTTCCTTCTGAATACGTCCAGTGCCTCCTCTCTCAAAACCTTTCTCTGCTGTCCCTTTCTTCTTCCAAAAAGTATATATATATATATATATATATGAAGCCAGCCTCCATGCCAGGCCTCTCCATCCGTCACTGCTAAGCCCTTCTCATTTAGCCACTCTGCCCCTTTGACACCCAGAATCCTCTTACTTTTGTATTATCTGTTGTTGCTTGGATGTTACTCTTCATACATACTAAAATCTCACAAACTAACCAGTTGTCTAGGCCATTCTGGCAAAAACTCTTACAAGCAATGCATAGCAGAGAGAAGGTGTGAAAATGAGTTTCCCCTTTCAGCCAGTCATTTCTGGGTAAGAGGCCTCAATGTCAATCGACAGTGAGGCTGTGTGGCCAGCCACATCTACAAAACTTGGTAGATGGCCGTGCTCCACCACGATGGCTGCCATGAGAGAGGCGACTGTTCCCCACCTTTGGCTCTGTCGGCAATGCTTTCTGGAGTAGCTGCATCACTCCCTCAAGCTGTTCGTGAGGAATAAAAGTCATCAGAATTGGGAGGAAAATAAAAACCATTTCCCAAAAGTGCAGGAGCCAATGAAAACGTGCCGGCACTAATCATCAGGAGTATAAGCTTTTTATTTCTCAGTTAATAAGCACCACCTGTGTTTCTAAAAATCTCTGATGATGCCTGGTTTTGCGCCTCATGTGGAATATCAAATGATCTTGGAAAGGACTCTACTGGGTACATGTGGATTATTAACGCTCTCTAAAAATGCCCCCACACGACTGATGGCACCCTCATTATCCCCTGTCTATCTCCCACTCAACACTTTCTTCTTTAATTTTTTTATTGAAATGATATAATATAAAAAAATCATCGACTGCCTATAAATCAACTGTCTGTGACATGTTTTGGGGAAAAGGAAAACATCAAGATTGCCAATAACAGTCACTCAGTCTCATAAAACTTGTAATCAACTTCCAAGCCAAGGCGTAAAGTGTAATATATTGCTGCAAACCTATAACAATAATAAACTATTTGAATTGCACCTCCACACTTGCAGTCGTTAATATCAAATACACATGGAAAATTTTTGACAGTCATTCATTTTAATGGGCATCTGTTTGCTTTCAGGTGGTGTCATCTGGCGTTATGGGATGGAGCCTTATTGGGAGGGTACGGGGACAAAGAAAGAGAGGTGGGGAAGAGAAAAGAGAGCGGGATAGAAGACGGAAGTGAGAGGGGACAGGGAGAGACAGAAAGGTTAAGCTTGGAAACTACCATGTGGAGTCAATCGAAGGAAAATTCTAAATGCAGTTTATTTATCTATTTACTTTTGTCAGCTCGGATGAAGATTGCATCAAGTCTTTAAGAGGCAGATCCTTAATCTGATTCTTATTACAGAAAATCACCTCAAAGCAGTGGTTTAAACACTAATAACAATTTGTGCCTGGGTCTGGAAAATGTCACTCATTGTTTAGGGTTGTGCTCTTCTACCTCTCTCTCTCTTCTCCTCCTCCTCCTCTCTCTCTCTCCCTCTCCGTCTCTCCTCTCTCTCCTCTCTCTCCTGCCCCCCTCTCTCTCTTCCCTGTTATTCCCATGTGGTGAGTGAAATCTCAAACTCAGAGCCGTTTTCCTGCTCAAGAACAGGTGGGGACCGAATTAGCTTTCATGACCTCACCTCACACATCACACTTCCTCAGTGGTCCTCAGTCCCCACAGCCACGCATAGTGAGAAGACAGTCTCAGGCTCCTGCTGGTCTTGCTAAGACTGATTCTCACGGAGCAAGACAAGCATGTGGGAGATATTACACCACACAGCATGAGACTTCCCGGGCCCCCTCACATATCATAATGCTCACCGTAAATAGAATTCTTGATTGTCGGTGTGGTAAAATGCCACGAGACTGATCACATGGGGTTTCCAAAAACTTTAGTGATAGTGCTGAACCCAGTAATGGCAGAGTCAGACTAAGTGAAGATAATTAGCGAAGGTTTCTTACCACCTTTAGTGGCAGAAGACACCAGAAGAGGTCCCAGAAGTGTCGTTATTCAAAACAGTTTGTGAACCCACATCACCCACCATGGGCTCTGATCAAAGGCAAAGACTTGGGTTGCACAGATCTGCTGACTCCTATGATCACCATCCACCCATGACCCATATGATCATGAACTCAGGCAGATTGTCTCACAGAACACCGTAGAATAGTTTGAGAACTACCTTTATGACCTCACGTCATCCTGAGCACTGATTTCATCCTCTGAGCACTGATTTGACCCTGAGAACTTCCTAGAATTGCTGTGAATTGGGACTCGGAAATCACTATAATTTAATATTATGGAATTACAACTCCCCCTACACCATGCCAACTGTCTCAGACTTTCTCAAGAGAATCTGGGGTATGTATATGATTCTCTTCCTCAGATCTCAGGTCTAATGTGATGAAAAGAAAGCTCCTTCCCCCAACCACCAAGCTCCCTCTCCCCTCCACCTTCTCTGTGTCACTGAAATCTACTGGGCCTTGGGAACATGAGCCCTTCTCTTTCCTCACTTTCCTGCCTGCCAGGAATTTCCCCCTGCGTCCTAATCTAAAGTGACCATTTCATTCTTAGCCAACACCCCAGCACTCACAGCACGCCGGGTGAGAGGGAGAAAGTTAAAACCTGGGGAGATGGTTCAGTCTGGGAACATGCTGTATTCCAGCCCTCAGGATCCATATCAAAAAGCTGGGCTCAGGCATGTGTTTATTACGGTTCCAGCTCTGGTGAATCGCAAAGGCTTGCTGGCCAACCAGTCTAGCCCAGTCAGTGAGCTCCAGGTTCAGTGAAAGACCACGTCTCAAAAAAGAAAGTCCTTCAGCATTGACCTCTAACCTCCACATGTGGGTACAACCCTACACAAACATGCACAAACATACAGACATCTACACATAAATCCTTTATAAATGAACAGGATGGATGGATGGATGGATGGATGGATGGATGTCAGGGGTAGAGAAACAAAAAGAGACTAATTGATGGTTATAAGAACACAGGTGTGAGAGAACAGACCTCATGTCTGCTATCTTTTCAGAGGGCTTCTATGCAACCCACACAAGGGGCTTCAGTGTCCCAGGCACCGACATGGAGAGCCTCATGGGAGCTACTCTGCAGGGGAACAGTAAGCTCTGCTTATCCACAGCCATAACCATGCATTCTCTAGCAGTCTTTTCTATGCCTCCAAACCAAACCCATGCCCAGGTGCTTAGCTCAGAGCAGTCAGAGCTGTGTCACAGAGGAGAAGAAGAGAACCAGAAGGAGCAGAGAGGGGCAGGAGGAGGAGCTGGTCCGAGTAAATATCAAGAGTTGGAGGAATCAGGGATGCTCAAGGGAAAAGACATAGCTAGGAGGCACAACACTACACAGGCTTTATCAGTGGTACTAGGACACGACCGCATGGACCATCCAGCAGAGGGCTCTTTGGATGCGGCAGAACAAGATAGTCTCTCAGATGGGAGAGAGGGCAGAAGAGCTTGCAGGAAAGAGGAAGAAACTAATGTGTCTGATTGTGTAGCAGCACAGTGAAAAGATTGGATTGAAGGGGTCTCTTGGGGAAAAATAAAAAACAAAACAGCAGTTTGGTACCCTGTCACTGCAAATTCCTACCTTATTGGTGGGTGACAGCTGTTGGATGAAGTCTGTGGCTATGCAGAGCAAACGGATGGTTCTCTAAATGCTTTACAATTGTGCTTGCTGGAGTTCTTTTTAAAGTAATTGATATGTAATAGTTTGAAATAAGCACCATCGGGCTTTTGAGCTAAAAATATCTTAATCTTTAAATAGGAGCTGGGAATGTGACTCAACAGGAAAGAGCTTGCCTAGCATTCACAGGAACCCGAGTTCAATTCCTAGCACCACTTCACAGGAAAGAAATGATAAACCAGGCAAGGGGGTGCATGTCGACCATTCCAGCACTCGAGAGGCTGAGATGGAGGACAACGAACCTGAGATCAGCTTGGCTACACAGTGAGAACTCATCACACACACACACACAAAAAGGCAACAGTGTAGACCAGTGGTAGAGCACTTACCTTAAATGTTCAATGACCAGCATCACAAAATTAATTAGTTGATTAATTCATTAAAAAATGTAGGGCCAATGCACAGGGAAGCCATCCATGGATCATTTATATAAGGATGGGTGGAGGCTGGCCTATAGACCATTCCACGAGGAGGTAGAAGAAATGGAAGCTGTCCAAGTTAATTAGAAAGTTGGCTTTGCTTTGTTTTGTTTTTAAAGTAGTCACACGAACAAATTGAACACAGAGTCACCCAGTTTGGCCCCAAGTCAGACTACCCCAAAGCAGAAATTTGAAAATCAAACCACCAAGAAACACAAATCGTGTTCATGGCAGTTTCCTTAGAGTAGAATGCGCTAACACCTTCAACCCTCTCAAATCCCCTATACTTGACCAAAAGATCTGATTATTTTATAGCACCTCATTATGCTTCACTATAAAACCCCAAATGCCACCTTGAGTAGATACAAAAACTTGTATCTACCTGAAAAAGGCAGTCCATGTTCCCACTGGTATTGTTGACTGGACTTATTCTGCATGTTTTTTTTTTTTAACAAGAAAATCATGTTAGTAGAGTTTTTGTGCTGGGTTTTTCTTTTTCTTTCTCAAGGCAGTGTCATTAGTTGAGAGCTCAGGCCGCAACACCCTTACAGCACACTCATGCATGACAAACCATGTAGACTGGAAAAGAAACACATTGCTGCCCACCCGGAAAAGAAGCACAAGGGGGACCCCATCTTGAGCAGTTAGTTGATCAAACACAGGATCAGATATCGTCAAAACAGACTCCACTCACGCTGATGCTATCAACTCTCATGTGCAACTGTTTCCTAACTACACTAAATGTTTCTCTAGAAAGCAAGGCTTTTAGTAACCATGTTTTGCTGGGGGGTAGGGGTGTCCCACATGAAAAACCCAATTTTAGGGTGTTCATGTCCCTTCCACGGGTCAGAAAGAAACTTTCTAAATCCCGGTGCCCGGTGGACCTTGAGAGAGGTGTAGCTTTTCATATGGGAAGAAAAGTACACCAATTTTTAGTACCCTGAAACACAATAGCTGATTGCAACCCGGTGGTGTGTTTACACGATAGGGACCATTAAGAGCTCCTTGGAGACAGGTGGAGTAGATTTCATTTCTGCTCTTACGGGCGGTAATAGCTGCACCACAAGAAACGGCAATTCCCCCTCTACATCGAGTTATGCTAAGTGAGGACAGAAGATGAGTTGACTTCACATGAGCAAGGGAATTATAGAAATGGGTTATTTAGCAAAACCCACTGCTGAGTTACGCTACCTGAGTTTTAATTCACAAGGGTTGAATGCAGACACAGGACACTTGGGTACAAGGTGACCTGTTCCTGCTTTGGCTCAGAAATGCATGCTCATTCAAAAAAAAAAAAAAAAAAGATCCTGAATGAGAGCAATATCTCTACACAGTAACTTGCAAAGATATATTGGAGCAAACGAAGTATTTCTTTTATTTTTGAGAAAATAAGTCATAATTTGAAAAAAATATTAAAGAATCTAAAAACTTAGTGTTAAAACCATTAACCAACTCCTAGATAGACCCTCAGCAGCTTATCCATCTGAGATGTGACCTTGCCACACCGTGCTCCCAGTCTGTTCCAGTGCCCACAGAGCCAACCAGGAGCAACCAGGACCTTCAAGGGGAGGTCATCCATCCCTCAGGCCAAAGTTATTCATCTCACATGACTTTGCAGAAGATTATTGATATCAAAGGCAAGGAGTGTTTCCTTGCTTAAGCCTTCATGAACTAAGTGATGATACCGCTAAAAGAAACCTTGAAGCAATTCTGACTTCACACGACTACACATGTTGGCTCAGAGGAAAATATTAATATGTTCAAAGTCACTGTCACCACTTAGTACGGGAAACAAGGGGAGGATGAAGATGTGACCGGGGATGTTCCAGTGTTGACGGCATGCGCATCCTGAGTCTGGGGCTCAGCATTCTGTCTCCAGGTGCAGAACTCCCTCCGAGCATGTGAAAGTTGGTCACGCAGGTTCATTTGCAGTACCTGCCACAGTTTGAAGCCACCACAATTCTGGCCCTGAGGAGAAGTTCTCTTTCCTTGCAGCAAGATAATGTTTTAAAAAGCTGACTTTTAAACCTCTTGCTGAATTTTTTAATGGATTAAATTCATCATGTCACCAGCTGCTGTGCCGCTAATAGAGCCATAAAACACTGTATTAAAGGATTACCCATGCAAAATTTCCTCCGGTGCTAATGTGAATTTTAATACTTTTAACATTTAGTTGAGATGGGAATGTCCAAGAACAGCTTGTTCAATAGGTTGTTCTATAAAATTAAGTTCGTCGTCTCATCAGAAATGCCAGGACTCCATTAAGCTAAAATTTTACAGAGAGGCTAAGATGATTCACTGTGCAGTGTGTGAAAGGCGGGAGCCAACATCTGCCCCTACATTGATGCTGTTTAAAAAGCAAAGAAAGATAGAACAGAAGAGAAAATGCAAAACTGCTGTGAATCTCATAAGTTCACAGAAAGTGGGCTCCACAGAGTAAAACGCTAACTTTGAATATGTAGGAAGCCAGTTGCCACCATCCCTAAAGGAGGCTGATCATTGAAAACTCCTAAACACATGGCCCCGTGAATGCCATGTGTCAAGAGAAGAAAGGCTCTTATAAAGAGGTGATCCACACAATCATGTATATATTGCACTTGGCGTAACACAAATGTGAGCCAGGAAAAAAGATGGAAGAGGCAGCTGGCTGGTCCTGGGTACATCCCTCATAGGAAAGAAGGCTGGAGATAGTAAAGTTCAACCTCTCTGCCCTATAAGGGGCAATGCTGAGACCCTGAGACATTCCAGCCTACCCAAGGTCACACAGCTAATGCGAACAGATCTGAAAATAGAACTCAGGTCTCCTGACACCAGACAAGGGATCAGGTGCCTACCTTACCCATCTATAAATACATACTCATTGATTTTGTCCATATGAAACAGCTTCCATATTAAACAACAACAAAGAATCGATAGGCACACAGTGAAAAGATGAGGGTCCTCCCATGAGAGGTCTACAAATAGAATAACAAATCTATATGTATCGAGCATTGTCTCTGAAAGAGTTCTGGACCAAACCATCCTCCAAATATTCAACTTGAGATTTTTATAGTCTGGGTTTCATGTTCTCTTCTGCTCCTAAGCCCTTCATAGTCTGATTGTGATTCTTACCTGTGCATGTGAAATGTGACAGCATTTTGCTGTGTCCCAAAGAAACTGAACCATAAATGAGGTTGTAAATTTGATGCAGACTTTCCTTGAATGCTGTTCAGTAATCGTTCTAAATGCAATCATTGCAGGAGGCTCCGAATTCTCACCACAATTAGAGTGGACATTAGAATGTGTCCTGTGCCTTATTTGAAAACACTAGCCAGGGACAATCAGTTTTAATGGAAATTCTCCAAGGTTCTTTACCCAGGCTGGATTTTGTCTGCAGCTCCATATTTTGTACTCTGTATGTATTACTGCTCTGAGAGCCTGTCATTTCTTATCAGAATGAGAAAGGCTAAAGAGATAATATTTCAATAACATACTGGCCTGATCATAAAATAACTCAATGGAAATGTGTAAGTGCCTCGGGCAGCCCGGCAGGGTACCCAGCAGTCAGACAATTTCTATTCTAGGTTCTTTTTCTTTTTTTTTATGGTTACATTTTCTGTTATATCAGACATCCCCTCAAGTCTTAGTTACGCCTTATTCAAAAGGGAGAGCCACTGTATAAAGACCTACAAAACTTATTATGATACATTACTGTAAAGAAATAAAAGTAGCTACCACAGTAGCATATTGATAAGGACAAGCCTGCCACATTAATTGACCTTTTTTCCATCTCGCCTACCGGGGCTGAGGCCTGAGTTCCTCAGTTGCTAGGCAACTGGGGTCACCATTTTCAGGTCTTAAATGCACAACCTAGTCAGTAAAAAGATTCCAGCTTCAGAGAGAAAGCAGATCCCTGGCAGCAGTAAGATGTGTGGTACAACATAGAATAAGGTTTGGTTTCTTTCTTTTTTTTTAATCACACTAAAGGCTCAGACAGAGAAACTTTGACTTTTGCAAAAGATTTTGATTCCAGTGATTAGACTCTACAGATGAAAATCCAGCCGGGCTTTTCTTTGATAAATGCCCTGATGTATGTCTCAGGATCGGGGCTGTGGATGCACCTATGATCAAACCCTCACGCCCAACATGCTTGTCAAAAGCACAGAGGGATCTAGGGAGACGTGTTTAGAAGCTGATTTGGAGGTGAGGGTTTGGGGGATTTTTTTTTAAGCATTCTGCTCACAAACATTACCGCATTCTGCCATGCTTAATGGCAGTGCTGCCAGCAGCTCACCAGCCCCTAAAGGTCAGCTGCAAGAGAGCTCATTCACTACCCCTCCCCCACCACCAAGTCAACACTTCCTTTAAACTTTAATAAAGGGCATCGGAAGGAACCTATTTCTCAACCGAAATAAATGTAGCATCCCTATGTAATTGCATCAGACTCTATAACATAGGTATGTATTTGACTTCCATTGCATAATCCTAATAGCATGTCAGTCATGGCAACTTTTTAACACAAAAATTGGCAGATTCAATTAACTGTCAGGTGTAAGGGAGAGATTTTATATTTTTCATTTCTTAGTCTGAGAATCTTAACCCTCACAAAGAACCACTCTTTCTATTTCACTTTGTATCAGCACTCAGAAACTATGAGACTATTTGAGGAAGGGACTATCATTTTTAACCTCTACGTTTTTATTTGAGTTGCTGCTTTGGAGGGGAGAGGGCACAGGGTGTGTGTGTGTGTGTGTGTATGTGTGTGTGTGTGTGTGTGTGTTTGTGTGTGTGTGTGTGCATGCACGCGTGCGCATGAGTGCGTGTGTGTTGACTCTAAACTACAGATGAATGTGAGGTATGTGTTGATTCTGAAGTACAGATGAATATAGTGTGTTTGTGTGTGCATGTATGTGTGTTGACTCTGAACTACAGATAAATATGGGATGTGTGTTGATTCTAAAATACAGATAAATATGGTGTGTGTGTGTGCACATGCGTGCGTGTGTGCATGTGTGTGTGTGTGGATTCTAAACTACAAATGAATGATTTGAAATCCAAACTTTAACGAGATAAATAGAAGGTTCCCTGGCTTCCTTCCCTCTGAGCACTGTGTAAGTTCTTATAGATCCTAGGCTGATGACAGCCCAGCTACTCCACAGCCGTCCCAGTGCATATAAATAGCAATGAGATCGCCAGGGGCCAAGCCATGTGCCTGGAGACTGTGGCTGTCAGATAACTCTAATGATTTCTTCAGCCCTTCAGGGTGAAAAATTTACTTCATACTTTTTTTTTGTCTAATATTGGCCATTTTCCTTTCCCTGAAGATAACTGTCATTTTTAGCTATGTCTGCCACCTTTTCCAAGTTGCTGGCCTGAAAAGAACATAGAAACGAGGCAGCTGGACAGATGCAGGCCTTGGTGCGCCAAGGTGAAGCAGGCTGCATTCAAGCCTGAGAAAGCAAGCAGGGAGAACCTGCAGCCAAGAATCCACCTCCAAGTCACATGTGTGTGCCCGCCACTTGCACATTTAGTTTTTCACATATGGGGCATGACTTCCTGAGACTCAAATGTCACAGAGGGCAAAAATGGGAAAACCCAGATTCTCTCAGAACAGCCTCCTGGTTTCAAGCAGACATTCTGGGCAAGTAGGCGCCATTCCAAGAACTGGGCATTAGGGGTGTGGGGGCTGGTCTCCACAGAGATGGAACCAAAGCTCAGAGGGGCTCTAACACAATGAAATGGAGTCACTGTGCTTGTTGAATCGAATATTTTTTAATTAAACCTGTGCTTCTTATGCCTTTCCACTGAGCTTCCTAGAAATTCTCTTTCTTAGTAGACTGTATTCTATGAAATGAATCCAGAATGAATTGAGATTTGGTTTTAAATTATATTTCAACTGGCCCTTGAGAAGAATTGTCCCAAACTGAGATCCGTGTACCTAATTCACAGAAAATTCTGGTGAAAGGTAGATAGATCAGACCTCTAGGCGTGGATCTTTACAGTCCAGGTGTTAGGGGCGCACTGAGGGTCCAAGCAAGCCATTCAACTCCAAATCTGCTCACCTTCAATGCTGCAATGTTTGCCCTAGATTCTTCCTCTAACTCCATCTTTCAGAAGCCAGCCAGGCTGCTAGTCTACACGTGGGTTCACCCCAGGCCGATTTTCTGTGTGAAAATCTTGGAGCGGCTAAGGGCTCCAAGAGGGGGACAAACTGAATCAAGCAGGATGTTGGGCGGAAATGAAAAGAGTGCCCACCACACAGGTTCATGACCTCTGTACCTTAGCTGCCCTCCATGAAGTAACATCTCCCAATTCACCTCAGGGAGGGGTCCTAAAGTCTTCCAGAAGCTTCCTTACTGTGATCTAACTGATCTAAAATTCTTCCAACAACAGCTGGGATTTGCCCTCCTTTGGACTTTATTTCAGAGCTTTTCTCTGCCTTCCGCCTCTTTGCTCTGCACCTCAGAAATGATGGCTTCGGCTTGGGTTTGTTTCATGGGGGATATTGGGAGGAGGTTGGAAAGGAAGGAAAAACTAAGCACTTATCTCGTTATACTGCAGGGGGCATCTCCTGCTACACTGGTACCTGCCCATGGTTCTGGGAGCCTTACAGTCCCCCTGTGGCTTTAGACACAAAGAGTGGGCCAGTTTCTGAGGTCTAACAACGCCATCTTCCCGCATCTCTTTGGTTCTTACTAAATTCAGTGTCTCATGTCCTCTCTGCTTAGCTCTTCTCTCACCCACGTTATCAAACCTCTAAAGCCCAAATGGCCATTGTTCTCTCCCTGTATGGCCGATATTCTTAAGTGTGACATATCTAGTTGTCTGGGCAGCTAAGGCTGGGAAAAGTATTTCTGTAGTAGATCACATATGAGGATCTACAGACAACCCAAATCTCATCTTGTTCATCACTGAGTTCCCAACACCTAGTACATAATTGATCAGAAGAGACTATTATTTCTATATTTGTGACAGAAAAGGGATTATTTTACTTGAATATTTTAGCTTTAAAAAGGTATCTGCTCACTGTGTTCTGTGAGAAGTAAGGCTAAGGGCTTTCACTAAAGCATGGGAATTGCTAGTCACTCTGGCTTTTTGACTAATCTTTTTCAGCAATGTGTTGACGTCCAAGAAATTTAATTTTCCAATTAGACTCACCTTCAACAACAAAAAGAAGAAGGAAAGAAAAAAAGAAAAATTCTTTCAATAGAATTCCTTGCTGACACCTAAATTTAGCTGGTCAACGTTTATCTGAGCAAAGTGTAGTTACTTGTAGGCGGTAAATTATCACATCATAAAACTGTCTAGTGGGATTCTAGCTGTTTGAGGTGTTAAATTCCCATGTCACCTTCAAAGAAAACGACTTTTGACTTTCACTTCTTAGAAGGCAGGTACTAACACAGGCAGGACTAGCCTGAGGCAAAATTGAAAAGGGCGGGGGAGGTTGTGAGTTATCTGCCTCTTCCCTTACCACAGGTTCCCTTTCCCCTCTCTCTGGAACTCTGTCATTCTGATGTTTGCCATGTCCCAGCACCTGGCCTGTACTTAACATCATTCATCTACACTGAGTGATACACGGCTGCGGTGTTTAGAAACATGTCCTTCTCTGAATTTGCACATTTTCATAGGAATCAGTGATATCAGGTGCTTCTCAAATTTTAGCAATCATTAGAATCACCTGAAAGACTATCAGAACTCAGACATCTGGGTATGACCCCAAATTCCCTCTAGATAGCTCTGGGTGGAGCCTCCCTACTTGTACCTTCTTAACAAGTTCTCAGATGTTGATGATGCTGGTGATGATGCTGGTGGCGATGACAAGGCTGGTGGTGGTGGTGGTGATGAGGTAGAGGTGATGATGGTGATGATGATGGTGGTGATGGTGATGATGATGGTGGTGATGGTGATGATGATGGTGGTGATGGTGATGATGGTGGTGGTGATGAGGTAGTGGTGATGATGGTGGTGGTGATGGTGATGATGATGCTGGTAATGGTGATGACAATGACTATGATGTATAGGGGCCATCCTTTGGAACTACTGAATGAGCAGTCTATTTACCCACTAGGTTTCCTGAGGCAGAGGCAGATGGTTCTGAAAGCCTCACTGTGGCACTCTCCAAAATGGAATCTTCACCTAAAATTGCCTCTTGTCAGGTCCCCAGTTGTCTTCTCTCAGAGCAGCTCCGTCTTCAGAGCCAGAGCTGAGACAGACAACGCACATGACAACGACAGGGTGTAGGACTTGGGACTCTGAATAAAACTTCAGTACAGACACAAAGCTTATTCATCCCTTTCAGTTACAAAATAAAGTCTTTGCTCATAGGCTGCCTTGCAAAGGAGTCGTGGCTTGACCGCCTGCCTGCACAGACCATTGTGCAGGTTCCTTGAGTCTGATCAACTTGACCATGGATGTCACTCTTGCCATTTTACCCCCAACTTCAACTTATTCTTCTCACTAGGCAGAAATCTACACACACCCCCAAAAAAAAGAGAAAAAGGAATTAGATCCAATCTTCTAAACTTGTCTGGTTGACGAATACATGTTCCAGTCTTTACTTGCCATAAGAAAATGATGTGTGACTTAGCAGGTAGCTCAATTTGTTCAACAAACAGTTTCAGAGTGCTAGACATCAGGGCTAGGAAGATGAATGGGCACAAGTGTCCATGATCAGTGGGAACCATGGCCAAGTAACAGCTCTGTTTGCGAATAAAATGTCACATGTGCCTGAATAAAAGCACCAAGAGGCCCAGAGCTTCATGAAGGAGTATGTATACTCTATCTGATCGACAATATGCCCACCATACCATGATTCCCTGGTGGCTCTATGAAGGATTAAGTATGCCCAGAAGCTTCATTTCATAGTATACTATATACCTCTATATATATATATGTGCAGTATATGAATATGTATGTGTGTGTGTGTCAAATACATCTCAAGCCTCTTCCTCCCCAACATTTTCTACCCAATCCCAAACTAGGACCTAGAGCTACACTTTGCATGACAAGGAGTTAGGAGTGGGCCGCAGAGGCCCTGGTGAATGTCTTGGTAAGAACCAGGAAGAACCCCACACACTGCAAACATTCATAGGACACATGTGGAGCATTCTTAACAGGGGCAATGCTAAGAGCAAGGCTGCTGGGTTAGGAAAGGTGGCTTTAGGCTCACGGGACTACGACACTTTTCAGGTGTGCTGCCGACTGTCTGGACGGCTGAACAAGCTTCCTAGAGATCTCTGACAATTCCTTTACCTGTACTAGACGCACAGTGATGCCAGACTCCCAGAGGGCTTACAAAAAGTAGATGGGGTACGCATAAGGAGACCTTGGTGCTGAGACAGCACACGGTAGGCCCGTAAGTGTTGCACCCTCTGCTCTCACCTCCCAGAGCTGAAAGGTGAAGACAGATATTTAGGAAGGAACTTTCCCAGAAGGGTGCTCAGGATGAATGCTACGCTCAACAGCTAAAATCAAGATCAGTGGAAGCACATGTTGTTCACAGCCGCCACCTCACGGGGTCAAATGGAAAAACGGTACCGGGACTCCTACAGGTACTTGCTGATTCCTGTCTGCCTCCTCTTAACTCTAACTGAGAAAATTGCCAGGAAAGTCTCATGCGGTGGATTTGGCAAGGGAGCAAAGCTGAGGTCCCCTAGCCTGGTGCTGCTTTGGTAAGTTACCCTTCCGGACAGCAGCCCCAAGTGCATCTACATTCTCACGTGTTCGTGAGCATTGAGGCGTCCTCATTCCCAGCTACTAGATCACGCACCACCAAATTCCTCTTGTTCCTGTGTAATGAACAGAAGTGTACCAGAGCAGAACATCTAGTAACAAAAACTTAAAAATGCTTTTTTTTTTTTTTAAAAAAAAAAAAAAGAATTCTGTCAGAAAGACCAGGGAAAAGCCACCTTGGTCAAACTCAGTGAAGGGCTCTTTTGAACTTTTACCTTTTGATAATGCTTTTGATCTGCAACTCACAAGATCTCATTAAAAGTATATTATTTAGCTTAAACTTCCAATGCTTACCATTTCCCCCAGGGCCCTGGGGCCCAGGACAGTGCAAAGCAGTTCACGTGAGTTTATGACATGACAACATGTCATAAAGTATCTGCCTGGAGACTGCTGCAAAGGTATGCCATGGAAGGGGGGAGTTCTCTGCTCCTACACTTCAGACAGCACTACAAGGTGAGGTCAGACCGTGTCTGCCAATAAAGTGCATCCTAATTACTCAGGAATGCTCAGACTGACACACGGGGCAATCAATCTCAGTAGAAGAGCCAGAGACACCTGGCTTCCAGAGCTGGATGCCTGAGGTTAATTGTCTAGTTCTCCGTCCTCAAGCAATCTTTGGAGGAAAAGACAGAACTGAAGTTATGAGAGCAACCACTGATTTTCAGCCGAGCTTCCCTTGGAGAACTGAAGGTGGCCAATGTCATAGAGAATAAATCAAACAGTTGCAAATGTGGGTATAATGCATGGGTGCAATCACCTCCCCCATTTTTACTGCACTTCATAGAGCTTCCTGCACACGACTCTGTATGTCACTATAAGAAGAACAGAATGCAAAACCTTCAGGGCACAGACCTGCTCAACTTTGATTAAGAAACAGCAAATTGAGGCAAAAATTGAATACCATATAATGCTGGTACATTTCCAAGAGTGGAGTCTTTCCCAAGTCCCACTGCTGTGCCTCTGTATGTAAGTTACTCCTGTCTATTTCCATGATGGTTTTGACTAGGAGAGACATCCAAAAGTTAAGAGGTGAGTAGGGCTCAATATGATAAAATTTTGGGGGGTGGGGTTCAGAATAACCTGTGAGTTAATAAAGTCGAAAATCCAGATGTCATCTTTCCTCTCTGTGGTCCTGCTGACTTGCAACCCCACACAGCCTTAGACATCATCTCCCAACTTGAAGTAGGAAGGTGCAGGGAGTACCAGTCATGGTGCTCCAGAGGGCCAAAACTAACAGGATGGACTGATGGTGATGATAGATGATAGGTAGGTAGGTAAGTAGTTAGATAGGTAGAGATAGATAGATGATAGATAGATAGATAGATAGATAGATAGATAGATAGATAGATAGATAGATAGATAGATAGATGATTGATAGATAGATAGATGATAGATAGATAGATAGATAGATAGATAGATAGATAGATAGATAGATAGATCAAGTAACAAGGTCTCTAAGTTCATCATGTTGTCCAATAACATCAGCCTTCACAGCAACAGGAGTCTCTGGGTAAAGGAAGAAAAAAAAAGAAAGAAAACTTCACAGTAAATTAAGTACAATTAGCAGAGCAAACATCAGCTCTCCCAGCCCAGGAAAGAAGCAATCAGTCAGCCTTCATTCTCAGCACCCATTAAGACGGGAACCATTTCTCAAACCAGTGATCTTTGGAGCGAACGTCGTGATGAGTGCCCTCCTAAATTAGGGCATCCTCATTAAGGAGTACCATAACCATATTCAACTGCAGCTTCTGCTAAGAAGTGGGGGCGATAAAGCTTCCCGAGAGGCAACAGCTTTTTTGATTCTTTTGATCCCCACCATAAAGACAGCTAAGTCTGTTCCAACCCTTTGACAAGCTACACTCCTTTTTAATGTTCCTCTAAGCAAAAAGCGTTGCTTTGGATGATGGACATAAAGAGCTGGAAGGGACCTCCAGAGCTGCTCTCTCATTTAATAAATGAGAAGCCAGAGGTCGGACTATGGCAGATAATCGCTTGTGCCACAGAGCTACTGAGTTGCATAACTGGCTTAGCATACAACACATAGCCAGAGCTAGACCCCTGTGGGACAAGGGCCTGCTAGCTCATCTCTGGTTTTGCCAGTTCCAGAGGTACTGACGGGACTCAGAGTCCCGAGAACCAACCTTACTGAATCCTTGCTCAGACCTCTCTTACATCTCAAACCCAGGACAAAGGACTAACCGTGGTGCTTATTATCATATCAAAGTGAACGCTGGCTTCCAGGTTCTCCCAGCATCCCTCAGTCCCTACCTGTTACAGGATCATGGCAGCAGGTGAAGCATGGGGTAGTTTGTTTTTTTTTTTCTTCAGTGATCTGCATTACTACAATCCAGGTGGCAGCATTGATGCCCCCATCCTGTCTTCTTTGGAGACCTAAGGGTTGCCACTCAGAGTTGACATTTCTGTCTGTCATGGCAAGCTTTCTCATTAAATGTTTTAAGTGCTGTATTCAGCAGATCTCTAAAGTGTTTGAGGACCATTATGTAACAAGTATACCCAATTTTAAACAAACTTTATTTGTTTTTAGTTACTTGCTTTAGGCTTAACCTTGAAAACACATTAACAAAGATAGCAAAGAAAAAGAGGCTAGACATATATCTTCAAGTTAGTTGTTAACCCAAATAGACATTAGGAATTTATAAACCTTATTTATTAGACATATTTTATTTATCAAGTATATGTTGTTACCTACTTAAATTTTCTAGAAGCCTGGTATTGGACACAGTTGTCAAAGACATAAGTAGTTACATGTAAGTTTCTAAATCAACTTTTGTTAATTTAAATAAACCTCAATAACTTTAGGAATTTATCATACAAAATTCCATACTAATCCAAAATAATTTAGAGACCTGCTATTGTTTCCTTAGTCTGAAAGGAAGATACAATGACAAACAGAGAGTTCAGTAGAACTAAGAAGTTCTGTAATTGTTGCTTTAGTTGCTTTATACCACATGATCATCTTACTCAATATGGTGGTGAAGTCACATGGCATGTACTCTTTAACTGTAGTAAAGATGGCTGCCAGCTACATGTTTGCTTCCATCCGGATCATCAGCTAAGATAGAAGCAAGTCACATGGTTGCTTGTGCTTTTAAAACATCTATTTCTTAGTAGATCCACTTTTTAAACAATAATTGAATTCAAGTTACACACACACACACACACACACACACACACACTAAATAAGAATTGAATCCCATATAATATGGTATAGCAAATTAAGATTACCTAACTTTTAGATTAAGCTAACTTTTGAGACAGATTTTACAGATTTTTTTTAACCACACCCAATGAACTTACAACGTCCAGCTCCCAGAATTTGTGAAGGCTGGAAATCTGAGATAAGTAAGTCTACCAGATTGGTTTCTCCTGAGAAAGAATCAGTTTCGTTCTTCTTCTACTTCTGGGGAGATGGTGGCAATCTTCAGCATGCCCCCTTGACTTCTAGGCATAGCACCCTGAGCTCTGACGTGCTCACAGGTGTTTCCCCACAGGTATTCAATTAAGGCTCACCCTACTGACCTCATTTTAACTATTTGCATTTGCAGTATGACCTCCCCAACCCCTCCTCCCCATACAAGATGATACTCTGAAGTTCTGGTTATTAAGACTTCATTGACTAAATAGGGAAGTACTTCATCCCTTAAACGTAACAGGGAGAACTACATATATCTTTGAACCCACATGTGAGTCCAGTTTATAGACCAAATGAGAGGTTTAAGGGCTATTATGCCCCCTCACTCTGGCACCATTGATAACACCTATTCTGTTTTGATGAGAAATACAAGCTGTCCCGGATTTATGATGGCTTGATTTATAATTTTTCAATTATAAATCAATTGCACGATACCAAAGTAAGATGCAGTCATCAGAAACTGCTCTTGGGGTTTTTAACTTGAGTCTTTTCTTGAGCAGATGATAGGGGCCACACTCTTTCCAGAAGTGCTTGGCAGCAGCAGTGCGCAGACCTCAGTCATCCTCGTGAGCACAAAGGAAAACAGCACACAAGCTACAGGATCCTAGTATCTAAGGCGGAATGCTCAGTGGGTTAAGTGGAATTAACTAACATATCTTCAACTCATAGTGGATAATCCTATCATAAATTAAGGGACAGGGACATTTCAGAAGGACCCTCTTCTGCCTTTTGCTCTTTTTTTCTCTGAATGCGTCCTTCCTGCTCTTGACGGTCCACCAAATAATGGCTGTTGGGCTTTGCTCTCAGCTCTCATGCTTAGGACTGATCTCTGGAGAGGCTTTTGCGTCCCTTTAGTAAGCTATTCCACAAGCAGCTTGCCAACCTTCCTAGCTAGAAGTGTCGCTAAGGTGTTGAAGTCTCTAACCCTCCCATCAGGGCACTTGTCCTCTCTCCCTGTCCACTTTAGTGTCTGGTCCTCTCTGACCACATCAACTCAGTGAGGAGCCTCGGTCACCAGTGTGGCAAAGAAAAGCTCAGGGGCCAGGTGTGGTGGTCCAGAATCCTAGCCATAGGAAGGCATGCTCAACAGTACTGTAAAAGCAAGTTCTTGAGCTAGGACTGTAAGAAGGACCTATCATAACACACATGATGGCCATGCCATGGTCCACATGGAAAATCATGTCTAGACTTGAGAAAGGCAAAGGTAACTGCAACAATTAATGCACTGACTGCTAATATGGTCTCCTAAACCAAGCACAGGCTGAATAACCAAAGCATTGCTTTAAATGCTAAGTTACATGGAAACCAGAATTTCAAAAAATAAAATGAGCCAGGACCTGACAGAGATGAAAATGTTTCTGGTGTCTTAATAGACGTCCTGTCAAAAGTCTAAAGCTGGACATAGCATCATTTTTAGACACCATTCTTAGTGGTTTCAGAATACAGCTCAAACTCATTGGTAGGAGTCAATGGCAAAGATGTGTGGATTCGCAAAAGCCACAAAGCACTTTGGCAGAAGTAATATATTTTAACTTTAAATATTATATTTTAATTTCCAAAATGAATAACGGTATCTGTAAATGTTACTTGCAGTAATAAAATGGACCTCTCCAAGGAGGAGAGAATTTGTATTTAAAGAAGTATTGAAATGACTCAAGTTAGAACAGGCCTCGCCACCCAGTTGTGTTGATCCAAACGGAACCATCGGATGGCACAGCACTGCCTATTTTTACACCATTTCATTTCAGGAAAAATAAAGGAAGGTCATTTGGCAGATATTGGCCTCAGTTTATTGTCCGTTTTATTCACCAAAATGAATTTAGCAGTGTGAGAACAAGAATATACAAGAGTGCCTTTCTTGTTTTTAACAAGCTCTCACTGTCCCTTTAATATTATCATTTGTCCTACCCTGTCATTAAGTTTTGACAAGATAGCAATGAGCAGAAATAGCGATAAAAACCAGTGCATTGGTTATTCCTTATATGAAGAAAAGATGACTGATGAGATAATTTTACCTTTCATAATTATAAAGTAAGGATTACGTCTATTTAATATTCTACCCCTGTATTTTGTTTGCACAGGATACATAACTAAAAATTCATACAAATGATTGCCACAGTGAATTTGATAGAATCCAAGAAAACTTATACATGGTATAATTAGAATCCAGAATGTTGTAAAGATTTTTTTTAGTAGGCTTTATCTTACTACCTTACCAATGGTTTTATAGACAAAAAAAATCAAAATCAATGCAATTTTAACATATTTGACAGGAATTCTCCACTTACCCTCTAGTACACTGTGCTGACACAATAGAAATTAGATTTTGATTTTATCCTTCTGGGAAGGACGATCTCTTTGTTTCTCTTTTGGATATGCCCCAGTTGACTAAGTACTAGAAATCCATAATGTGGCTCTCTTTGCACAGAACCTTCAACATCTGTTGGCCAAATGAGTGCTCAAACGACAGGTTTGCTTCCTCTACCTCTAAAGCCACAAGCAGGTTCATCCTAAATTCTGCCACCTCGCCGAGGCCGTCTTGAGCCAGTTGTTTAAATCCTTTCTCCCTTCTTTTATTTTTTTTTCCAACTGAAACAGAGTGGAATTTCTCTAAGATTCAGCTAGACTCTCTTTTGTATTTGAACTTAATGCCATGAGGCAGAGTGACTTATTTCAAGGTGACTGACAGCACAGAAGATGCTAAGGGAAAGCTCATGATATGACGATCAATCCCAGTGGCTCAGCAGTGAGCTGACAGCTTGGGCTTCTGTCCATCTTCCCTGTTAGAAGAGCCAAGAGCCCTAGACACACAGAAAGGCCCTTCAACTTCGCTTTGTTTCAGAATAAACACACTTGCTCTGGCTGTTTTTCAACCTTCTACCTGCCAGTTCCTTCTCTGCCTTACAGAGAATCTTCAATGGCGTAGAACATGACCGATTCCAACTCCTAGAACTCATAACTTAAGCTTCCAGGGAGAGAATAAACAAACAAACAAAGAAAGGGACTTGTTGAGACAGAGACAGTCAACAGAGGTGGTGGGAGGAGGAGAATAAGAGGATAACGAGGGGGCAGAAGCTCAAAGCACATTATACAAGGATAAGATTGTGAAAGAATAAAAAATAAAATAATGAAAATAAAAGAAAGAAAGAGAACGGTGGCTTTAGAAATAATCTCAGGCTAGTGAGAGGCTCAATGGATAAAACACTCACTACCAAATCTGATGATCTGAATTCAATTTTGGGTGTCACATACTGAAAGGAGAAATCTGACTCCTATATATGCACATACAAAATAAATTAATAAATAGATATGTTTAAAGAAATATAATCCTGACTCACATAACCATATCCTAGTCAACAAGGGTTCACACAGGCAACAGTGGTCCCCTAAGATCTCAAGACCTGGTGATAATTAACATAGCTGTTCTTCTATAAGAACTTAAGAAATGCTGACCTGTTTGCAGAGTGACAAAATCACCTCCTGGCACATTTCTCAAAGTGCATCTTCATCCTTAATTGATGCCGGACTCTGTGTGGTACGCCTGTTGAAGTTGGTCCTGAACATTCTAAACTCCGTTTCTCACAGCACCATGAGAGTGGAGGGGGAACCTGAGCTACCCCTCTGTTTAGGAAGTTTTGTCTCTCTGACACTGAAGCTACAATACAGAAACTTCTGTATTCCTCCAATTTAGGAACAATTCTGTCCACAACATGCTGTCTGCAGAGTTCTCAATGAGTGAACCGTTTTCCTATTTTTCCTTTACCTTTTCTTAACAAGCTGATTGCTGCACTGCTTTGCAAACAGACTGAAGAAGCATACTTAATGTGCTCAGGTAATAGAGAAAGTTGTCTTTTTAATGGACAGAGGCTTTTTGCCTCTTTGTTTACACTTTTAATGGTATTGTCAAAAGGGCATCCATGAGGGATGGGTCCTTAATTAAGACTTTAAAATGAGGGCAATAAATACATTTTATTGATTATAATATCTTCTTTATTAGAAGGACACCAGACTGCTAGTTAACTGGTCATGAAATAGTCATTAGAAACAATGTGGTGGAAATAGTCTCATGGTTGGTGGGAATCATTTCTTTCTCAGGAATTCTCTCCTGAAGGAAGTCATGTGGCCCCAGTCGTGTCGTCCCTAAGGAAACAATAGCTGCTCTCCTGCTCAGTGCTCATCCAGCAACAACTCACGTGTCCTCTCCTCACAAACACTTGAGCTTCCTAAGGAAAGCCCCGTTTGACTAGAGGCAGTCAGAATGCCCAGGGTGTGTCTCTGGTAGGTCCACCTCTGCCTTCAGAACCAGACTCACCCACAGCAGAGCGTCTAAGCAGGCAGGTCAGCTCTGCCCATTAAGCAACACAAGGCAACAAGATGTCTCTCTGCTGTGGGCACCTGTCTTATAACTACTTAGAGCCTTCTAGAACTTTGGATTGACCTTTGCACTTTTTACTAATTTTACATATGTCTCGTGCACTTTAGCTTGCTCCCTAAAATTAGCAAGGAGACAGTTTTAGATAAATTCAAGAGAAAAGGCAGAAAACAAGCCCAAAACACTACTGGAATTATTAAAAATGCAGCACTTCCTTGGAAAATTCTCAGCCTGATCCCATTTGCTGGAAAGGTCCCTGAAAGACAGAGACAGGAAAACAACCTCACTCATACATGCATAAACAGTAGAAGTGTGTGTGTGTGTGTGTGTGTGTGTGTGTGCGCATGCGTGTGTGTGCATGCATGTGTGTGTACGTATGTGTACTTCTGCATATGTACATGCATGTGTGTATGTGTGTGTGCATGTGTGTGTGTGTGTGTGTGTGTGTGTGTGTGTGTGATGTTCAGGTAGCCTCCTTCAGAGGAACAAGGGTTTCCTAGTCCTCACCAGTCATCAGCAGGGCCACCAGGAATCCTTAACAGTTATTTCTAAAGCCTCAGAGCCAACCTGCCAAAGCAGAGGTTTTGGTAGTGCAGGTCTAGAGTGGAGCTGATGCTCAGGTTTACAGCTTCACTGTGTTAACAAGCATCCCCTCCTGCTCTCCCAGACTCTCGAAATCTGATGGTCTTTGTCCAGTAACATGAAGGAGGCAAGGAAGTAGCCCAAGCTTACAGAGTTTCTCAAAATGCAGATAAATGAGCTATTACACTTAGAAGATTCTTGGTGATTTAAAACTTCTGTCATGTGCAATAATGTTGACAAAAGAGTTTAAAACATTATAAAATCCTCAAAGTTCTTCTGAAACTTTTTTTGCTGTTTATTGAGGTAGAGGTCTTGAGCGCTTCCTGCAGTTGAGCGCTTGGATTTCAGGTATGAGCCAACATACCTGGTCCTTAAAACAACTTTCCTTATATTGATAATTCCCCTTTCTGGGATTTCCTTTACTTTCGAACTTGAACAGGGTTGGGTTTTTCTTTTACCCTGGTTAACATTTTGTTTTCTTTTTAAAAGTATTCCACACAAATCTGTGTAACTCCTGCTACAATAGGGACAGGAGTCATTACATGACACAGAAGAAAATTAGTAGCATTCTAGCACCACGTTTTATAGCTTCCACATGTCCCCCCTTTTCTCTTTCTCTCCACATTCCTCCCTGTGAAGAAAGTGGAACTAAAAATGTAAATTAGTAAGGTTTTCGGACATTTTCCAAGGAATGAATATTGCTCTTGAAATTGTGGAAGACACAGTGAGACTCCAGATGCAGAACCACTTCAAAAGTTAATCCAGATTCAAATAAAAGAAACCTATAGCTGGAACTCCCAGCAGAACAATATCACTCAGGTCCAATGGTGTTGCCTCTGAGACAAAATGCCTGAGATAATCAACTTTTGCCAAGGAAAGGGGGGATTGGGATGTAGCTCAATAGGCAGAGTGACTAGCTAGCAGGTGCAAATCCCTGGGTTTAATCACCACCACCACCACACAAGGCATGGTGACATGTCCCTGTAATCTTGCGTTTGGGACATAGAGATGGGAAGATTACAAATTCAAAGTTCATCCCTGGCTACAAACCTAGCGAGAGAGCAGCCAAGGATGCATAACACCCTGTCTCAGAAAGAGGAGAACAAGAGTAAAGGAAGAAGAATAAGGGCTTGTTTGGGCTCACAGTTTCAGAGGTTTCAGCCATGGTCACATGACTCCATTGCCTTTGGGTCTGCGGTACATCATGGCAAGAACACATGACAAAGTGTGTGTTTGCCTGATGGTGTATAGGAAGCAGAAACGGGATTTAGAGTCCCAGTATCCACTCGATGGGCATGTCCACAATGACCTAAGTTCTTTCCAGTAGGTTGTGCCTCATAACTACCTCCCAATAGTACACCACATTAGTGACCACGCCTGGGGGCTACATGGATCTATGAAGGACAAGCCAATAGACTCTACAGGCTGTGGGTGGGAGATTCGCTACTGTGACCACTTTATCATCTCATTCTGTCAGTGTCAAAGCTAGGGGAGTGCACAGGCAGTGACCCCAGAAGCCCAATGCCAAGGCTGGAGGGCAAAGCACCAACCTGCAAGGAATTATGTCAGAAAATTCCCAAAGTGGTCCCTCACAGAAAGAAGAAACTAGATAGGTCATTTCTTCTCCTTCAGCTTTCGGGGCAAAGGAAGCTGTGGAATCTATATCCTCCCAAAAAGTTTCAAATCATGAGAAAGCTCCCAGATTCTTAAATTATTCATATTAACAACCATAAGGGAAAGAATAAGCCTTTAGGAGATGCAGAAAGGCTTCAATTTGGGGGGCTATTGCCAGCTCCTGTATCCTTTTAACTCCATTCATGCCACATTGTAATACTGCCTTTGATTTACTGAAGGGAAAAAGGCTGATGCTACTGAAAAGACCCATTACTCTTGTGCCTCCTCATGTAGTTCAATGTTAAGTACTCTACAAACTGAATCCTTAGTGGAATGCAATTCTGTAATTCAATCGAGAGATCTTGCTAATGTCCCAGTCTGCAAGAACATAGCTTAAGGGTTTCGGTTTAGTAGGGAATCTTGCAAACCAGAGATGGAATTACAACCTGCCTTTTCCAGTCGATGGATGAGTGAAGGCTTTGGCAGTGGGGTATTAAGCAACTACGGAGATTTTTAAAAGAAATTGAAGGAATTATAAAATTCAGTTTATCTCAGAAAAGGTAAAGGACAAGGAAGACAGGGAAAGAAAGAGAAGGAGAGGGAGAGAAAGAGAGGGAGGGGGAGTCTTGAGCAGTGAAGATATTGAAGTCAGGTACTAGGAAGAAATATCAGACTAACTAAAGATATATAGATAGATATAGAATTTAAGGCTCTAAATTCAGAAACAGTGCTAGTTTGAAGTCCTGCTCCCTCTGCTTCCTAATTCCTAACTCTGACATTCGCTACCTCTATGAAGTGGACAAAAAGTACCTGACACTGCCAAAAACTGTATCGATGGAAAAGTCAAAAGAGATGAACATTCCACATAAGCTCACTAATATCGGTACTCACGTGGAAAAAGACAAATGCACAGAAACATGACAAGAGGTTTGTCCCTCCAAATCTATGACAGCCTGGGGACAGCAGGCTGAATTGGGGTTTCTGGATCATGTCTTCATATCTTATTTGCTGTGCTTGATTGTCATTTGAATTGCGTGTGAGGTCTCAATAAGAACATATTACTAAGTCTTTTCTGAAAGGATACTGTCTTCCCATTGTCAATATTACACAACTCATTAACAATGTTGCCAAGAAAATGGAGCCCCAGTGTGTATGTGTGTGTGTGTGTATCTGTGTGTGTCTGTGTATGTGAGTATGTGTATCTGTATATGTGAGTGTGTATGTGTGTCTGCGTTTATACCTGTGTGTGTCTGTATCTATATATGTGAGTCTAAGTGTCTGTATCTCTAGGTATCTGTGTGCTCTGTGTTTTTGTTTGAAGACACCCGCTAGTAAAATATAAAGAATAAGGGGGAAACTGGTAGAGATAAAATTCTATATCAGAGTGCCCTAAGAACATTGGAAAACCCTCAGAGTCCTGAGCAAGCTGGGTGATTCCAGACACACATCCTCCATCACCGTGGTTGAGCATTAGCTCCACCCACAGCTTTCCCTACTCATCTTCCAGGATCCGTTTGTCCTGCGGATCTTCCTGTGATCTCATTCGCTTAGATTGTTGGTTGTGTTTTGTATAAGCTCAGAAAAAGTAGTTTATCTCTGCCCTAGGAAACAGCCTTCATTCACGAGGGCAGATGCATTCTGTGTCTTGCTTCATGGGCTCAAGGCTGTCTGTCCTTGCACCATCTGTCTCACTTAAACCAGGAAGAAAAGTAAGAATCTTGGCTTTGGGCTCTCTGATACTAGTTGCAAATGAGTCACAAGAGGTGTGTGTGTTCTCCCACACATTAGTACTTCTGAGCAGCCGTTATTCCCACAGAAAGGTCATGGCTCAAATACTTCAGTTACAATGTACGTACAGCACCAATTACAGCTGAAGGAAGCCTTCAGTATTAAATACTTCACTGCACGCTTACAAAAATCCCTCATTTGCCCCTGTTAAACAAGCAACATCACCTTTACCTTGTAATATCATCAAACTGAGGTTCAGAGAAGTTTCGGCATATTCCTTCCCATGGTGCCTTTCTGCTCCTCCTCAAGCGCCCATCTTACCAGGGCAGCGCTGCCGTCCAGTGTCACACCTCAGCCACACCTGTATCAAACAATGCAGGGCTCTCGATGCTGTGGAGGTGACAAGAACAAAAAGGCAAGATGTTAAAGCTTTTCTCAAAGCTGCTTCCATACCTGGGAACTGCAATCCAATTTAATACACAAACTGCAATTTAGGTAGGCGTACATTCTTATGACAGATCCTGGAAGCTCTGCTAACCCTAGGGCAGGGAGGCTTCAGCCAATCACAGGCTGCTAACTGTGAGGCCTTGTCCTTCTACGGCAAATGCAGATGACAACCTATCAGTCCGTTTCTGAATGTCACTTCCTTCTATCTGGAATGCTGCCCAGTTCCAGAACCTTCTTCTTACTCAAAAGAAACTTCTGTTAAATTTATGTCAACATTTTTTCTGCTATAGATTAAATATATATGTGAAAAATAAGATTTACTGAAAAAAAAACAGCTATAGCATTCTAATAATTGTTAGTAAAATGACAATAATAACTGGTGGGAAACAGTATAATCAATAAAATCTTCAGGACCTGAGAGTTTAAACTGAATAAAAGAGATTTTTTTTTCTTAATTTCATCTAAAATTTTCTCCACAACTATTTGTTGAGCATATGCTGTGTCAGACCCTTCTCCGAGACCCGGGTGCCTTTGGAGACATGAACTGGAGAGGCGCTAATGAATGAACCCCGATGTCTTGTTAGGGCCTAGGAGTGACAGACTGGCAAATGATGTCAGGGCTGGAGCCTGGAATGGGATACTAAATCATACATGGGCAAGTGGCTTTCTTATGATCCAGCCCTCCCTGTCTTGCCCAGCAATCTGTGTCTTAACTGAACCCCTGTGTAAATGTTCATGGTACCCTATATGTGTCCTGCAAGGAAAGAGGTGTGCTAGCCTCTCTGCTTTTACCTGGGTCATCTGTTGTAGCGCTAAATCTAATTAGTTTTAATAATAAAAACCCCCGAGTCAGATATAGGGCAAATGCCGAAAGCTCAGAGAAGCAGAGCAGCCCAACCACTGGTTCTTACCTCTACCAAATCCTCGGACCAAATGGGCGATCCTGTCTCTAGAAATCCTTAGACTGAATGCCCTGAGATCCTGTCTCCACCTCCCTAGTGCTGTGATTAAAGGTGTGAGCCTCCACCACCCAGCTATGTTTCTCTTTTAGATTCCTTCAATCTCACCACAGCCCAGGGTGGCCTTGAACTTTTGATCTTTCTGCTTCATCCTCCCAAATCCTGGAATTAAAGGTGTGTGCCGCCATTACCTGGCCTCTATGATTAACTAGTGGCTAGCTCTGCCCTCTGATCTCCAGGCAAGCTTTATTTGTCAAAAACAAACAAAATATCATATACCACAATTTGTCAGACTTTGAACTATAGTGTTTTGACTTTTGACCTTTTGGGCCACTGAGAACAAAGTCTTCTCTGACCAACCCTGACTCATCTGTCTTCTCAGTCCATCTACTCCAGGAGGTATTTATTTTTCTATCCTGCTGGGGCAGTTTTCCCTACATCCCAACCAAGGCCCGAGAAGGTGACCTAGCTGAGAAGGTGACCCTAGCTAAGTAGGTGGCCTAGCTGAGAAGGTGACCCAGCTGAGACAGTGAACCTAGCTGAAGTGGCCAAGGCTGAGAAGGTGGCCCTCACTGAGGTGACCATAGTTGAGAAGGTGACCATAAAGACAGGGTTTGTTGTAAATCGTATTTATTCCATTAAAATATGACTTTCTGTACATGCTGCTAAGTTTAGTGATAGATTTGCTACAGGGAAAGCCTTGGTTCTAGGTTATGCCATTTTGTTTCCTTTGTCCCTTTCTACCCTGTCAGTAAAACTTGAACCTTTTTCCTTTCTTGGGCCAAACGCAAAACCTGAAAGTAGTGATTCTTGTTCCAGTGGATCTTGACAATCAAATCAGGGGGATGCTGTATTATGGGAGGGGAAGCGGGCAAAAACCTTGCCATATGTGAGACAAATCTTCAACTTTTGATGCCCATGGCTGAGGGGTATATCTGCATGATCAGAGCCAACTTGTCCTTGTCCCCTCCGCCCGACCCCTACCCCAGAAATTGTCCACTGAGACCCGCCTAACATGTTCACACACACAGGCTAGGACAACCAGCACCTGAAGGAGTTCTGCCCAGAGCTCTGTGTAACACAACCAACCATACATGATTAGGAAGATCTTAGCACACCTCGCCTCCCTGCCCCCCAGAACTAATCTATATGCTAATTTGCACTTCATAATGCCGCCCCACAATATGGTAATTGCTGTAATGTTTTCCAGGGAGAGAGGGGGCAAAAAAGAAATTGAGCTGTGGCTCAATCATTGAAGCCTGCGTATTGGTGAGGCTTCACACAAGAGCGAGCCCATGTCCAAGGTGCACCATGTTGAGAACACAGTGAACTTCAGACAGAACAGGAAATGTTGTCTGAGGCGATGCTGTTTCACAATGGCCCTCGGGGGCATGGTGTAGGTATACAGCCTACACATGCAGTATGTTAAATAGAATAAGGCCACCTCCCCCCACCTGCCAGGGGAGCTGATGTCTGTTTACAAGAATCTCTGCAGCAGCTGATCTAGTGGGATGGCCCAGCCTCCAGGGCTTCCGCCTCCCCAAGCATGAGGGTCCTTTCTTGTTGGCCTGTTTTCCTATGTGCGATCTCCAGTGTTATTAAGATATCAAACACAGGAATGACAACAAGAGTCGTAATTAAACAACAGCCTCACTGTGCGCCCTCAAAGGAACAGGCTGAACCCAAATAAGACGAGTGTGAGACTAGAAAGGGGGGGGGAAAGACAATGGGGGCTTTGAAGCCATGGGGGTTTCAAACAGCAGATTTGCTATGTGTATTTAAAAGGCCAGATGACACCAAGGGCTCCTAAAACTATACAGAGAAGATCCGGACTCACTGAGTCGGAAGGAAAAAGAGTCCTGTGGCCAGCATCCACCTTGTAATTGAGCTCAAGGATCACTCACGGCAATCAGGGAAGTAATATGCTCCTGAATAATTATGAATAATTAGGCACATTTATGAATAATTACACTGTTAATAACTATCTAACTCATTCCATTTTGAAATTGTAATTCAGTCACTGCAGAGTGGGGAGCCATTCCCTAGTCCTGCTCTGTGCATATTCATGGCCTAATCCAGGATAGCACTGGACTTGCCTGGGGGACAAAGGGACATCCTGGTCCATGGGGACAAGGCTTCTTATCCCCTTGGCTGATGTGAGAGCACTCCAGACAAGTGAGAGAAACAGAGAGAAGGAAATATTTTCTTAAAACAACAAAGCTTCGCTGTCTAGTGAGTCCTTTATCAATATGCAAATTACTTAGAAGTGACGTGAAGAATTTGCTGCTGTTTTCAGTGCAATGGTTGAAAAGAAGCCGTTGTCTGCACCTCAGTATAAAGGATGCCCGGAAATCTTATCTGAAAAATCTTTTCATAGCCTTATGACTAAATCCTCGGCTCCTCACAATCAGAAGCATGGTTTGAAAACACAGTCTTAAAATGTCTTACTGCCTTCACACACACACACACACACACACACCTCTCATTTCCTCTCCTTTCCCACTCAACCCTTTAGTGCTTCTCTCTTTCTTTTCAAAGCCTAACAGTGTTCATAATAAAGGTAAACTTATGTTTTCCTGATTACAAATACAATATCAGAAAGAAATTTCAAAGATAATTTTAAAATCAATAACATCAATACTGGAGATAACCAGCATTAACTTGATGTTCTAAAATGTTAATTTGCAGTACATATTTTAGACAAGTTAGAATTTGTATCCTTTTTTATTTTAGTGCTAGTATTATGGAAGAAGCGTTTTCCGTATTAATAAAAAAGCAGCGAAAACCCTCATGCTTCAAAACAGAGAAAATAAAGTTATGGACCACATTTGAGGTTTTAGTCCTCATATAGACACGATCTAGCTACTTTTTATTTCATATCAACGTTCTCCAACGTTTAAAAATAAATAATTTTGAAGCTGAACACAGTGGCACAGACTCTAATCTCCTCAGGCAAGAGAGTCACTTGAAGTAGGAATTTGAGCCCAGCCTGGGCAATATAACAAGATTCCATCTTATAAAAACCACATGTGGAAAGGGGCTAGGGAGATGGCTCAGGAGGCAATGCCTACTTGTACAAACATGAATAGGCAATGTGCCTACTTGCACGAACATGGGGACCTGAGTTTGGTCCTCAGTACTCATGCAAAAGCCAGGCATGCTGCTCACCTGTAACTGCATTCCTGGTGGGGTGGACACAGGAGGATTTCAGGGGCCTTGTGGCCTAGCCAGCCTGGCCCAAACAGCAAGCTCCAGGCAAGGGTTCTCAACCTTCCTAATGCTGTGACCCTTTAATGCAGAACCTCATGTTACAAGAACATCCAACCATAAAATTACTTTTATTACTACTTCATAACTGTAAGTTTGCTGCTGTCTTGAATCACAATGAATATATCTGTGTCTTAGGTGACCCCTGTGAAAGGGTCTTTCGACACACCAAAGGGGTCATGACCCACAGGTTGAGAACCCCTGCTCTAGGGACAATGAGAGACCCTGACTCAAAAATTAAGATGAGAAACAACAGGAAGGCACCTGACATCAGCCTCTAGTCTCTATACACATTCACAGATACTCTCACAAATATATAAAACACACACACACATACACACCACAAACAGCATACACACAAATCATTTGCTAATATCCTGAATGTTTATGGCTGTAGTGTTTAAATGAGAATGGCTCCCAAAGGATCATCTGTTTGAGTACTTGGGTCCCAGTTGGTGGAACTGTTTGGGAAGGATTAGATGGCATGGCCTTGTCACTGGGGGTCAGCTCTGAGGTTTTAAAAGACTAGCACCAGTCCCAGTGTGTTTTCTTCTCCCACTTGCAGACCAAGGTGCAAATTCTCAGACATCCCTGCCACCATGCCTTTGTTCTGCCATCATGGACTCTAACCCACTGAAGCCATAAGCACCAAATCAAGTGCTTTATTTTATGAGCTGTCTTGGTGATGGAGTTTTATCACAGCAATAGAAAAGTAACTAGAGCAATGGCTTCACCACATTACATAGGAACATGCTTAGTAGGCAGCACCCCAGATCCTGGGCACCCTGCATTTCTGATTTTTGCTATTTTGTCATATTATACTGTGAGGAGTCTTCCTCTGTTTACTCTCTCCCCACATCACCTTTACGTTCCTTCCTCTTTCCCTTAAAGAAATACTGACTTTGGACAGAAGGGCCTGTTAAACTAGGGGAACGACCTAACTAGCCTAGTGCCCAGGAAGGCTTAGCATATATAGTTTTCTTAGTGAATATGTTATGGCTTAACTACAAACAACATTTTCTATGCAGAATCAGACATTATAGGAGTCCATCTTGAATCTAGTTGGGGTGGGGGCTGGAGGCACTAGTATAGAAATACATTGGCATAGATCTTTTTCTAAGACTTTGTCATTGAGAAATGAGATACTAATGATATCTTAATGAGCTTCTGAGACAGCTACTTCTGAATGATCCCTAATGGATCATGTGTATCAGGACTGTGGAGATCTCTGAAACATACATCTTCTAGAACCCACTATCCAGTATTTTGTTATAGCCGATTAGGACAGAAAGTTAAGACAAGAAGAGAAGAAGGCAACAGACTCCACAGCCCTCTGTTGGCCCAGGCCACCGACTGTAGATTTCATTAAAAAATGTGACCTCTGAAGAGATGAGAGACATGTTCACCAGGATGCTGAGAATGAGTTATGGTACAATACATCAGAACAACGTGAGAGGCAGTGAGGCAGGACTTAGGAAGATGGAGAGAGGGATGGGGTAGATAGGTGGGTAGGTCGCTATGGTGACACAGAAATCTACACAGCAACCAATAACTGATAGAAACATAAAATGTGATAGTCCAGTCAGGAAATGAAGTAGACTAACACAAAAACTGTATATGGTAGAAGTAACCCAACAGTATGGATACCGGATGCAAAGACTAGGTTGTAGCTGGGATGGCCTCCAGTTACCTGAAAGGGAACATCAGGCAGGGCCTGCAGTTGGTCTTGCTGTGTTGAAGTAATGGGGCAGGAGTGGAAAGTAGGATTAAGTACTTAGAAATGGTGGTGACTGGTGAAGACAAAAACAAACCTTTCTCTGAATTTTTTTTTTTAACTTTTATACAAGGCCCTGGCCTCAAACTTGTGATCCTCCAGTCTTATCCATGCAAGAGCTGGGATTGTAGGTGTATGCCACCATGCCTGGAGTCATTTGAGGTTTTGTTTTGTTGTTTTTGTTTTTTAATATTGAAACCAGTTTTGCTTGCCTCTTCCTGCTTGACTGTTTCCACAGGACTGCAGAACATAGCGGGGCCAGGAAGGCCTCTGTCAGTTGCCAGCCTCACGGGCCTTCTGTGAGGCATCCCGCAGAGGAAAGCTGTCAGCCCGAGTGTTTCACATCATGGGCTTGCTCCAGGACGTGGAGAGAGGACTCAAGCAAGCCTCATGATTCCCTCTCCCCAGAGAACCTGGAGGCCACAAACGCCATTCCTCCAATTGTAGCACTGCAGTCGGTTTCTTTTCTACATGGTCTTCCCTAGTGTGGTCACAGGTTCATGACTTTTCACTGAGGAGCTGTAAACAGATCTCAGGTTCAGACAGGGCATGTAGCAGGGTTTTCTGCAGGTGATGGGGAAACTTGACATCCAGGGGATTTAGGACCAAACCCCAGGAATGGGGCTCAAGGGAGCCTCAGTCTTAGAATTAGAACAATCAAGTGTTATATTTAAATTTAGAAGTAGATCAAGTGTTCAGAGCTCAGAGTTTATCTGGAGTTTTGAGCATCCTATCTCAAAGGCACCAGGCTAAGTCAGTATCTTAACAAAGAACCCAGCCAACATTTCAAAGGACAAATAAGAGGATATTCAGGGAGATTTCCAAGTGGATCTTATGGTATCTCAAGTCTCTATCTCTTTTAGGTGAAGCAAATAGGAAAGACTAAAAAATACATCTCTGTATTAAGGGACGATCAAGTCATGGTTATAGACATTGTTTAGTGATGCAGGAAAACTGAGTGAGAGAGGTTAGCATTCATGATGTGGATGGCTTTTTAAAGCACAAAAAGGAGAACGTGAAAAAATGCTGCCAGGGATCTGCTGTGCTCGAGAATAGACGCTTTCCTTGAATCATTTTACAAGTTCTTAGGTCACAGTCATATAAAATAACCTGTTCTCGATAGAAAAGGAGAAACTGCAGGAAGCGAAAAAGAGGAGACCTATGTCTGCCTGTGCCTCATCAGCCTGTAGATCAGATGAAAGAGCCTCAAATAGAGCCACCATGAGGGGCAAAAGTTCGTGTTCCCTGCCCCCAGCACTGTGAAACTTAGTGTCTGAAGGCAAGAAACCACAGCCCTTGCTCAACTCTCTCCTTTCATGCAAGCCCCTTTTATGAAATATAGAAACCTGGGCACTTAGAGAAGCACATCCCTCCACGAAGTAGGCCCTGGAGGTATGTAAACGCAAGCTGAGCACGAATGCTCTATTTGTATTGCAGCATCCTGAGAGGAGCCTGTGCCTGACTTCCTAGGCCCCTTCCTCCTTCCCTTCTTTTACTCCTAGCACAGGGACCTTTACCATTCTGCCCTTCTTCCCCTTCCTCCTCCTCTTCTTCTTCTTTCTTTCTTCTTCTTCTTTTCGTTGTTATTTATTTTTTTATTTTGTTATTATATTCCAATCAAGGTTTCCCCTCCCTGCCCTCTTCCTATTTACTCCTCACCCTCCCCCCCCACACACACACCCTATCCACTCCTCCACTGTTTCTCTTGAGAGTGGGGGCTTTCTCTGACTGCGTTGCCTGCTTTGAGGACCTATTCCTCAATTGTCTCATCCTGCCTTCATAGAAGAGGAGGTGCCTAGTCTCACTGCAACTTTATATACCGTGGCTGACTAATACCCATCCGTGCAGAGGCCTGCCTGTATCTAAAGAGAAACATTCTACCATTCTTATTAAGATTATAATGACTCTGCTTCCTGCCAGTCCACCCATCCTTCCTTGTTTCCCAGAAAATAACATAGCAGGTAAAGGGGAATACTTTAAGAATTTAAAATTGGCTTTGGGGGTTCCGATGGAGAAGACACGGAACACAGAGGACTAGGAAGGAGACAGCACAGGGCAGAGGCGCAGCACTAGAGACATTAGAGCGTATCAGAGCTGGCAAGCAGCTTGTTGAGTGAAAGCTTTAGCTCAGAGCGAACATGTATATACCTAACAGTTTCAAGCATCCAAAAGTGAAGAAAGCCTCAGAGTAAATCCTACAAAAAAGGCATGAGTGGAACCGCCTCAGGAATGGGATCTGAGTTGCAAGCACCTGCCAGGATTTCACACAACCCTTTCCAGTTATAGGAATGACATTTTAAGCAGCTCGGTGCTGAATGGCTGTGACGGGATTCCTTAGGATTTTCTTTTCCTTTTAGATTCTTCCCCATTCTGGCTGGAACTCTGTCTAGCTCCTGCTCATGTGCATGCTAACTGGTGTCAACCAGGAAGCAGAGAGGAAGAGAGGAAGGAAGGAAGGGACCCATAGACATCAAGGAAGCACCCCTGCGGAACATTTGTGTGACCTCCTTCCCCTAACTAGACTTGACCTCAGAAAGTTTCCGCCCCTCCCCCACAGTGTCATCAGCCTATGCATCCATCTTGTTACTGAGTTGTTAATTAGGGCAGAGCCCTTGAGGTCTAAACATCTCTCAATGATTGGATCCCTCTACCAGGGATCACACCTTCAGTGTACGAGCACTTTTTTGCATGCAGGGCAGATGGGGACCACCTCATAGCTACACCATAATGGTTAACGTTTGAGTCCATAGGCTGAGTAAAGCACATTGCCCTCCCCAAGGTGACAGTCCTAACCTTATCCACAGAAGACTTGAATAGAGCACAAGACACAGAAATGACCCTTTCTATCTGCCAGTCTTTATCAAGGGATGTGGGACTCCCACTTCCCCAAGCTCAGACTGTGGTATTAATCCTTTGGCTTCCTGCCCTGGAGAAGCACCTTCCTGGCTCTCAGCACTTTTGACTCAAGACCAGAGACACATTATCAGCTCTTCATATCACCTGCTAGTCTGCTGAAGTTGCTAAAGCTTTTCAGCTTATATAATCACATGAGCTAACGGTGGCTGGGAGTGGGATGAGGGTGTTTGTTGTTCTGTTTCTCATTCCTAGGCAAATACCAGAATACCTCAGACCTTCTGCTGATTCAGGAATCTCTGGGGAGGGTGGGTTAGTAGCCTTCAGTCATTGTAGAGCATGCTAAAGTTGGGGAACACTTGCCACAGAACAGACCTAAGAGCTGAGGTTACTCTGTACTCTCAGCCTGTCCAGTGTGGGGGCAGAAAGTCAGCCTTCAGTGTCTCAAAAAGAAAGATGGGCACTCTGAGTGCTGACGGCTCTCTGCAGGTAGTACACCAAAATTCATCCACCACAGCCCAATACAACACAGCTGTCCCTTTCCCTCTGCCTTTAGTGTGCAGGACTGCCTCTTTTCTACCCAGGAAACACTCTTCTTCTCACTTGGATGTTTTCTTCCAGCACAAAATCAAAACCCAAGCCAGAGGTGATCCTCAGCACTGGTCAGCAGTCAGTCCAGTTTGCCTTCCAGACCAAAGATGACAGACTGTTTCCCAAATTGTGCCAAAGTTTTTATATGGCTGTGTGACTTACTTGGAACAATGGCAAAAATGACAAATGCAATGTCCCACTCCTGCCACAGAAACCATTGCTGCCCTGATAGTGTCAGACTGTCTGGGTCTCAGATAGTGACCATAGGAAACAGAGTTCATCTCCCAGAGTTGACCTCATGGGTAAGTAAGTTGCATAAGTCTCCATGCCCAGAAGGACCCCGACCCTTCATCTAATCCTCCACTGTCACCATCATGGAATCACTCATAATCTTCGCTTTGAATTCTGCACCACTAATTATACTGTCTCGACCCTTATCCAATCATAGTATGCATGAAGTAATAAAATAAAAGTCAAAATGGTGCCATATTAATCAAGAAAAAATTCCATTGGAAGCCTTCGAGATGCCTCCCAAATAAAACTGTGTTTGTTTTCATTTTAACCTCATTCATAATTTTTGGTTCCAATAACATGAATGAGATATAATCTTTCATGTTTATAAGATTTTTAAACTGATAATGTAGCCTGACTTTATGGGGACAGGCACTGCACATCTAACCCCAACAGTACACTAACCAGTAACTAATAATGTGATACTTCATAAATACCGACACTATCTCAAAGGTCAAGAAATATTACAAAGAAAATTTAAACAAACAGCTTTTCTCTACTGTACATCATAATTTTCAACTTTAATCAAACATGATTTATTAGTATTAGTTAGTTGTACACACTGATGGAATCATAACTCCTCCCTACTAAGGACACATGGAATACAGAAAATTTAAAATTATGCTGCATGGTTAGGTTCCAGTAGACAATGGACTAGAGTATATATGATATAAAAACAATTTTAAA
Organism: Ondatra zibethicus; assembly: GCA_004026605.1. Classification (NCBI taxonomy): domain Eukaryota; kingdom Metazoa; phylum Chordata; class Mammalia; order Rodentia; family Cricetidae; genus Ondatra; species Ondatra zibethicus. The sequence goes on along the minus strand of PVIU01002549.1, from coordinate 28,876 downwards.
TGTTAGAGTACACCAAATATGCTGGTTAGTTCTGCCAACATGACACAACCTGGAATCCCACAAGATGAATCTAAATGAGGAATTATCTAGATTAGCTTGGCCTGTGAGACATTGTCTCCATTGTTAATTGGTGTAGGAAGGATCAGCCCACTATGAGCAGCACAATTCCCTAGACAGGGGTCCTGAGTAGTGACAGAGGAGAAAGCTGACCAAGAGCAAGGATGGATGCACTTATTGGGTCTTGGGTCTTGACTACAAGGGTGATGCTTAGGCTCCCGCCTTGGCTGACCTTTGGAAATGGACTGTGACCGGGAATTGTAAGCCTAATAAACCCCTGTTCCCTAAGTCGATTTTTTTCAGGTTTATTTTATCACAGCAACAGAAATGAAACTATAATACTTTAAGAGTACTGGTGCTCAAAAGCTTATCTTTTTTCTTTAATACTGGAAGATAATTTAAGATTTTTTTCCAATATCCTGCTCACCATTTAGACATATATTCTGAAGATTTTTTTTCATTTTTCTGTGATCAAGATTTTTATATGAGATACTGGATTGTAGAGACACCACAGAGGCATAAAATCATCCTGTTCCACAAAATGCTGGGTCACAGAGCTTCTACATAAGGCATCAGGCATTCCCTTCCGTAGAGGGTGACGGCACTCCCTTCCATATAGCATGGCAGCACTGACTTCCAAATAGAGTGAGTGACAGCATTTCCACAGACATAGGCTGGCAGCTCTGCTGGTGATGACCCTGATGGAAAGCAGCACTGGAAGGGCCACACATACAGTTCATTTCCTCCTCAGAGACACGCTAAGATCCTTCTCTGATTCCTTTTTATGTTTGAACCGGAATCTCAGGGAGGCAGAAACCTGCTCAGCCCACACAAACAGTAGAAGGCATGCATAGAATTTGAACTCCGATGCATCCTCTCCCAAGATCTTTCATGAAGGAAAGGCTATGTGGTGGTTTGAAAATGGTCCCTATTGGCTCATATCTAAATGCTCAGTCAGCAGGGAGTGGACCTCTTTGAAAGGATTAGAAGGATTAAGGAGTAACCTTGTTGGAAGACATGTACAAGGTTTCAAAAGTCCATGCTGGGCCCACTCTCCCTGTCTGCTGCCTATGGGTCAGGAGGTAAAGTCCTCAGACACTGCTCTAGCCTCATACCTGCCTGTATAGGACCACACCCCAGGCCATGATAATAATGGACTAAGCCTTTAAAACTTCAAGGATGTTCTCCAGCTAAACACTTTCCTTTATAAGTGCTTCCTTGGTTATGATCGCTCTTCACAGCAATAGAACACTGACTAAGACAGGGCATGAGCTTCCACAGACATGTTCAATATGCATAGAACTATGAAAAGTAAAAGAGAAATATTATACAAGTAGACAAAGTAGATAGTAACCTATTCTATAATACAAAGTTTTCAAGACTAAATCTTTATTGAAAACTTTTCAAAGACTAAACAGAAGGGTCATTGCCAAACTCTTTTTATGAAGCTACAGTTACCCTGATATCAAAGACAAAAGAACTAAAAGAATATCAAGTTATAATTCAAATAACACTTAAAGGGGGAATTTTATGATCTACAAAAATCCTCTGTTTAAAAACTAAAGCTTTTTCAACTGATATGGGATGAGTAACTTTACTTCCTGTTAGAAAATTATAGGAAAGGTGAACACTGTAATGTAAAGCCTAAATTTCATTTTGCAGTTACTTTTATCTTTCTGTTTCCAGAGACTATTGGGAAAAGATGAATTAAATGTGATGGCATCAGTAAAAGTTTGAGTAACATCAAATCAAATGCATTATGCATGGTCAGTGCTTTCATTACATGATGTCTTAGAGACATTGGTCTGTACCAAAATGATCCTTCTGTCATTTGAGTAATTTGACTATTGATTAATCTTCAAAAATGTTTCGACATGAGTGCCACTGTGAAAGGGAGCTTGCTCCCCTGTCTCCTGCCATGGGGACTCTAAGGGACATGTCTTTGCCTTTTTGCATGATTTATATAGATCTGAACCTGAAGAGTCAATAAATAGTTTCTGAGGCAGAGTTATCCACAGCCTCCAAAGAAAGCTGCCTTTTCAGTTTCTACTCAATCTACAAAATGCACTAGCCTTTGGAATGGCAGAGTCAGGAATGGCTAGTTGATGAGAATCAGGAACTTTGTTCAAGTTTGTTTTCAGTGTGCAAAGTCCTACACCTAGAAGAATCCCATGTACCTTCCCCGAGTGGCAAGAAGGAGGAGCTACATTTAGTTCCAAGTTCAACATTGTAAGGGCCCCCTTTGGAAGGGCTCTTTCAGATGCTGCTAATGTTGGTGTTAGCTGTTTAAGATCTTAAAACTGTAATTTCTCTCTAATGCACACACACAGACACACACATAGACACAAACACACATACACACACACGCATGTGCGTGCACACACACACATACACACACCACACACCACACACACACACACACTCGATTTCTTGGAATAAAGTTTGTTTCCAGAAACATCATTGCCTCCTCTTCAGAGGCCATGTCAGTTGGCACTTCCACTTCAAGGTTGGGAAGGATTTCTAATATGTGGCCTCAGCTGTATGCAACACACAAGAACCAGAAGGAGAATGTTGGTATCAGCACAGCAAATATGGAAGAACTGAGAAAGGAAGGAGAGTCTACAGCAGTCCATCCTCTTCCACTCCAATAGGGTAGGAATGTCATCAAGGGGGAAAGACTGTTATTTCATTCATTGTATTTTATCTAAGCGAAATAAACAGAAGAATGTGAAGGTAGGGTTAATGCTTCTCTGCTTTGTACCTTCTCCTGTTCCTGTACATGCTGAGCCATGTTCCATTGATGCCAAAGAGGACACTGAGGCAGGTCTTTCCTTAGGAATATCAGGCATGAACTCTCTCATTCTGTATGGCACAAGCCCTAGGGAGGGAGAAGAAAGTTAATGACAGAGTGTGTGGCTGAGCACTTTGTCAAGGGGAAATGGGACTTAGGCTGTGTGATTCTGATCTCCTGGATTGGTACTAATGAGTAATAAGCAGAGAAAAGGGGCAAGATCTGCTGATCCTAGAAATGACTGCAGATTTGGTCAGGTTGAAGTTAACCCTGCCAACATGCTGGGTTTGCATTGAGTTGGAAGGCAAGGCCTTTCTTGCATTCTCTGTCACAAGCCTCCAGCCTACAGAGCAAGAGCAGACAGGAGGGTTAGATTTTCTTAAAGGATGTTCCATGGTGAGTTCTGCTTCTAAGATAACAGTGCTTCAAAACTCAGCCAGCTTCCAGAGCTACTTGTGGCACAAATCTTCAGAGAGAAATAGCTCTGTGCCTGAAAAGAATAACAATTAGCAGTCCAACCATGGCACTGAACCAACCTGGGACATTACTGAATATATCTAATTACATAAGAATAATTTCATTAGCACCAGCTTTCATTTGAATATGCTGCAAGTGGTCAAAAATTTTTATCTCCTTCCTGGGACTCATCTCTAATGAGATCTTATGACTGAAGGTTTATGATGTTTGATAACTGGTAGGTATGAAATCTCAAGCCTAATAAAGACAGTAAGCAACTGGGCAGGCTTCTTGGGGTCTTAACTATCAATTACAAATTGCTTTTATAAGCAAGTGCTGCCATGTGCCATGAGCGCACCATCGGAATTCACAGACCGGATCTAAGATACCTTCACAGATGTCAGGGCTCACTCTATTCTTAACTTCTTTTAATCATCCATCCTTTCCAGGGTGGAGGTATGTGTGGGATTCAGGAAAGCCTAACACACCCCAACTGGCTCTCTCTCTCACTTTCATTCAGCCACAGTGATATTTTTCCTGTTCTGGGAGGACTTTTAGTATGACTGTATTAGCTGCTTGTTGATGCTGTGATGAAACACTATGACCGAAAGAGAAGTGTGGAAGGAATGGTTTATTTTGGCTTATGGTTCCAAGGGAGAGTCCATATAAGGCATCAGGAAACTGAGACAACACACTTTTATCCACACGCAGGAAGCAGAGAGTGTGAACCAGAAGTGGGGGGAGGCTATAAACCCTCAAAACCAACACCCAGCAGCATATTTACTCTGGAAAGCCTTTTCGCATCCTGAATGTTCCATAACCTCCCAAATAGTGACACCAACCAGATAACAAGTTTTCAAATACCTGAGACTGTGAGGGACATGCTGGTCAGACCACTAAAATAATCAAAAATCAGAAGTCAGCTTGCTCCCTTCTCTCTCTTTTGTTCCCTCCTTCCTTCCTCCTCACCCCTACCCACTCCCTCAACCCTTACCCCCCCCCCACACACACATAAATTCTCTACTCTTTATACTATTAGAAAGTAAGTATGCAATAAGGAATCTTACCTTTTTTTGATAAGTCCATTTTTGATAAGTCCATTCTCTGGATACTCAGCTAAAGTGTCACTTAGAGATAATTACATCATCTTTTGGCACATTCAAGATCAGCCAAGTAGTACATTGCAATAGAGGGTATACCTCACTGTCTCTCTGGTATGAAAATAAGTTCCTATAAAAAAGCCTTACCTTGCACAGACCCTTCCTCCGGGCTAATTAAGCAGAATTGCAGTGGAGGAACTGTTGAGAAGATGACTCAAAGGCTAAGAACTCTTACTGCTCCTGCAGAGAACCCAACTCTGGTTCCCAGCACTCACATCTGGCAGCTCACAACGACTTGGAACTCCAGCTTCAGGACATGTGACACCCTCTGCTCTGTTACTATAAAATTTCATGAAGCCATCACCGCATTGGAATGTGGTATTTGGGGTAACTGATTCTGTATTCCTGGGTCATGGTCACTCATCTGTCTCCAAAAAACAAACTCTCTTATCCTCTTTGAGGTACAATTTATGTTCTGTATTGACACTGACCTAGAGAACTGATATTAATGCCAAATTCCATGAGTCCTGTGATTGTTCTTCACAACTTGAAATCACCACTGAGTCCTCTAATTGCTTAAGCTATCCCCGGTCCTAGTAGTGAAATACCACTGCCTTTAAGTCAGCAGGAAGAAGGCTGTTGTTAGAGATGAAATAAGACCATCAACATAAAACAAAGATGCCTAAAGCTTTAGAGAAAGAATGGAAGGGTAGCCAGGCTTCAAAAATGTCTGGAAGCCGAGATGACAAAGGCAGCCTCCATCACAACCCCACTCCAGCCCCGTGCCACAGAGAGCAGCGCGTGTGCTCTCTAGACTGAGTGAGAAGGATATCCCACAAAGAAACCCAGAAAGGGAGGGGGAACTGGATTTGATGCTTCCTACATCGCCTGCGCTGTGATCTTGTTGCCAGTAAGATAATCGCCCATAGAGCATAAGAGCTCCAGGTGAAAGGTTCCCTACATTTATAATGTCAGGCTCTAGGTGTGCCGGGTAAAAAGCAAATGGTAATCTTAGCATTAGAATGCCTGACCCCTCGGCCATGCCGTCTCTCACAGGAAATGGTAGGAACAGCTCGTGTGTCAGCATGGAACACTTAAAGGTCAGCACACAGAAATGTCCCAGAGCTCACAACTGAATTGCTGACACCTTTTATTATTGCCACTTAAATAAATGATTCAAGGGACAAGGGAAAGGAGTACCGGCTTAATGTCGAGATTTACATTTAGGATTCTTGGGGCAGTTGTTTCTCAACTATTTCCAAAAAATAAACTTGCTGAGTTTCAGTGTCAGGGAGCAAACATGGCCGCAGAAAGTCATGTAGCTCACTATCCCTAAGCTTACAGAGTACTCAGTGTTCCTTGAAAATGCACCATTATTTTTTAATATGATTATGTAAGAATTTCTCCTCCTAGTTTGCTCTTTATTCCACGTAAAAATATTTTCTGCATTTTCTCCTCCCCTTGATTTGGTAGAACAGATATCAAGGAAGCTGTTCATCACAACACTTGACCATTGCTATCTAGATAAAATGGATGACCAGAGCTGAAAGGTCATTCTGCCTATTTCTTTACAATCAAACCATACAAAAGCACTGGGGAGGTGGCTGAGCAAGTAAAGTGCTTGCCACTAAAGCATGCAGACCTGAATTCAGATTCCCAGAAACTACATAAAACCAGGCGGGGTTGTGCATGGTTGCAACCCCGGCACTATGGGGAGGAAGGGAGACAGATTCCTGGAGCTTATTAGTTAGCCAAGTTAGTCAAGCAGTGAGTCCCAGGTTCAGTGAGAAACCCTGTCCTGAGAAATAATGTGGAGAGTAACTGAGGAGGACACGCACAGGCACGTGCACTCTTACACACATGGGTACTTTATACACACATATAAAAACACTAAAAACCATTCTAATGACAAGCCTTTAATGGCTAAATAGTTATCACTAGCACAGAAGTTTCATCTAAGAGAACTAAAAGAAGACACTCAAGTTCCTCATGCCAACATCCATGACAACCAAAAGCAGGAATCATAGTTAAAAGGCACAAACCATAAAAGGCATAAATGTGGTTGATACTATGGAATTATGGAATATTATTTAACCTTGAAAAGAAGGTACTTCTGGCACATACCACAGGATGAATGAACTTTGAAGACATTATACAAAGAAGGAAGTCAAGCACTAAATGATAAATGCTGCATGGTTCCACAATCAAATGTCTGGAATATGGGAATCTAGAGCAACAATAGGTAGATTTGCGGATGCTGAGGGAGAGGACTGGGAGGGTGAATTGGGTCGCGGTGATTTATGAGTACAGAGTCCCATCATGGGGAATGAACACATTCTAAAGCCGGCTGTTAAAGAGACTACACGGACGCATAGCTCTGGCTACCCTGGAGTCTGTTAAGTTACACACTTCCTATGGGTTCTTCAGCTTGTCCTGTAAATCATATTCCCAAAAAGCTATTTGGGAAAGTAAGCACGCAGCTTGGACGTGGTGGTACATTCCTGCAGTTCTAGCCCTGGGGTGGGCATCTTCTGTGAGTAGAAACAAACTGCATGTACCCTGCTGGGTTACAGCATTAGCTAGGGCAATCCCGTTCCCTTCCTGTGTGTGCAGATTTTAGCCTCCGCACATCAGAGTCTCCCCATGGGTTGTTATTAGAGAACTGAGTCTTTCTAAACTGTGTCTACAGAACATCAATAGCCTTGTATTCCGACAGGCAAACCATGCCATGCCCTGTTCTACATCAATGCTGCCCATGTACAGCTTCTGGCTGGTTACTAATGTGCCTTAAAAAGTTGGGACTTCATCTTTCCAGAAGTTTGTGAGCCAACTTTCCATCTCTGTGACAAAATGCCTGAAATAACCAGCATGTCAGTAGGAAAGGTTGATTCTGGTTCACAGTTTTGAAACATTTTAGTCCATAGTCACTTGGCCTACGTAGCCTAGATATCTCGTGTGACTGGACTAAGGGAGTACACGGTGGCAGAGGGTAGCATAGCAGGCCTATTCACTTCATGGTAGCCAGGAAGCAAAGACAGAGGAGAAAGCAAAGAGAGCCCCATATCATCTTCAGGGAGGTTTCTATCCCCTAAAAGTTCTACCACACCCCAGTAGCAACAAGATGAGAACTGAGTCTTTGAGGTAGTTGATCTGTTTCCCCTGGATGTGACATGGCCATTGGCTTTGGTGAAACAGAAGTGCTAGAGTGACCTACAAAGTCCTTGGTCGGCAGTAATAGCTATGAGATAAACAGAACAATACAGGGGCAGTTAGACCTACAGGAAGAGTGATGAAGTTGTTTTCCTTCATAGAAGGATGGACAAAGTCACCAAAACCACAGGTAAGATTCCTCCCACCAGTTCAACAGCTCCACATGGTTGTTAGAAATGCAAGAGATGGAAGGTAGAGGGGATTGAGATTCTTCCGCGGGCAGCTTCCGTCAGTCTACACCACGGTGGGACTATGCTCTCATTGCAGCTGCTCTGAGTCACCCGAGTTCCTGCAAGTAACTCCACTCACTGGCTCAACACACTGGAATCCTTTCTTTGTACCGTTTGTGGCAAGTAGCCATGGTTTTGCTTCTCAGGAAGGGTCCCAGAGCAGATTTCAGCACAGGGACCCCTGAGAAGCCTTCAAGATCCAAAGTCCCTCCTGCAGCTCTAGTCCAGGATAGTTGGCTACCTTTTAACCTGCTTACTGGTCAGAAAAACTGTCAAGCCACCCCACAACCTCTTGTTTCATTGAAGACATGCCCCTTTTCAAGCTACTTTATCACAGCCCTGCTTCTGGACCCTTCCTCTGGCCACACTGTTGGAGCCTCAGGCCATGAGATGAAAAAAAAAAAATCACTAGAATGCCAAGGAAAAAAAATGAGGCTTCTCACTCAGAGGTTGATTTTTTTTTAAGCTTCAAAGGGCCATAAAACTGGGCTCAAGGCAAGAAAATGTATGCAGAAGGGAAATCTGCAAAGAGTCTTAAATATGAAGTTATTAAAAATTGATTTTTAAAGATGCCAATTTTATGTTCTGATTTTATCCTGAAACACCAACTTTCAACAAAGCCAAACACCATCGCATACTTTCTCCCTGCTGATTCTGAGAATGCAACCAACCTCCAAGCAAACTACTGTTAGGATGCACTGAATGCTTGCATTCTCCCCTCCCCAACTTCATATGTGAGCATTCCAACTGACAGTGGGATGGTATGAGAGGGTGGGGGCTGGGAGATTATAAACCACGGAGGTGAGGGCATCATTCATGTTAATACCAACTGAAAAAGACCGTAGACCCTGCTTCCCTCCTTCTACCACATGAGAACACAGCAGAAAAGCTTTATCTATGGACCAGAAAGCTGATACCTGGGTCTTAGACTTCCAGCCTCAGAACTCTGGAAAATAAATTTATAGCCAGTCTGATAGTAGAGGCCTGCAAAGACCATGAGAGGTTGAGGTAAGAGGATTGCAAATCGAAATCCTTCTTGTGCAACATAATTGAAGCCTGTCTCATGATGTGTGATTCCCCTTTGTATGCTGTGAATATGTTCTATTACCATTGGTTAATAAAGAAGCCGCTTTGACCTATGGCAGGGCAGAATATAGACAGGAAAACTAAACTGAATGCAGAGAAAAAGAAGGCAAAGTTAGGGAGACACCATGTAGCTGCTGAAAGAAAAAAAAATGTCAGAACCTTACCAGTAAGCCACAACCTCATGGCGATATACAGATTAATAGAAATGGGTTAATTTCAGATATAAGAGCTAGCTAGAAATATGCCTGAGCCATTGGCCAAACAGTGTTGTAATTAATATAGTTTTGTGTGATTATTTGGTTCTGCGTGGCCGGGAAATGAAAAAGTATTCTCTGCTTACAGTCTCAGGTTTGTTTTTGTCAGTTTAATGGAAAACAAAGTCTGGAGCAATAGCTCACTGGCAGTACACTGATAGTTCCTAGCATGAACTAGTATCCAATATTCTCACTGTAAAAATTAGTTAATTTAATTGTTTATAAGACAGTCAACCTACTTTAGTTTGTGATAGTAACTCAACCTATTCTTATCTCCAAAGATAGCAATGATCACTTTATAAATGACCCTGAAGTATCTTCAGACTTTCCCTGAAGGCATGAGTGACTCATGACAGTAGAGTACTGGCCCATCTTCTTGGAAACTGTTCCCCAGCAACCATGGATCTAACAACCATGTTCCTCCTTTCCTGTCACACTCTACCCTGCAGTCTCATGGTTTCCTATGGGGCATGGGAATAGTATTTTGCTGTTGTCAGTTGTGTGTGGGGGGGTTGTTTTTGGTTTGGTTTGGTTTGGTTTTTCGAGACAGAGTTTCACTATGTAGCCCTCAGTGTCCTGAAACTCACTTTGTAGATCAGGCTGGCCTTGAACTCACAGAGATCTGCCTGCCTCTGCCTCCCGAGAGCTGGGATTAAAGGCGTGTGCCACAACACCTGGCTTGTGGGGAGAGTGTTTAATCTTCATTTTCAGTACTTTCAAAACTAACTGGGCTGCTACCATCTCTGTGGCTACCATGATCACTGAGAGAACCCTCCACCCTATCAGCACATATTTTAACAACACCATCCTATCCCTTCTCATGTTCTTTCTCCTCCTACTACTTCTTCCACCTCTTTCTTTCTGTCTCTCATTCTCTCCAGACTCTTCTACCATGTACACAGCACTCTGAGATCCATTTGTTCAGAAATGGTCTGGCAATTATGCTAGACTCTGGTCTATGAGTACAGCAGAGTATCATTAGGAATCATTTCATTGATTCTTTTTCCAGTCATGTTTGATGCTATCCTAAGTTTCTGGGCTGTCCAGACTCTGGTTTCTGGCCCCCCAGACAGTGTCAGGCATTGGCTCCCTTCTGGAGCATGGGTCTCAAGTTTGACCAGTCATTGGTTGGCCACCCCCACAAATTTTGTGCCCCCCCCCTTTACCTCAGTACATCTTTCAAGCAAGACAAATTATAGGACGAAGGTTTTGTGGCTGGGTTGGTGTCCCAGTCCCTCCACTGGAAGCCTTGCCGGGTTAGAGAAGATGGCCGGTTCAGGTTACAAATCCCCATGACTCGAGCCTTCACTGGGGTCACCCTCATGGATTTCTGAGTTTCCATTGTACTAGGTTTCTACCTCACTCCTAAAACATTCCCCAAGTCCCGACATCTCTCCCTGTATTCTCTCCATCCACCCCCACCCCCACAAATCCCTTCTGTTCCCATCCCCACCCTCCTCCAGTCCACCTACAAAATATATTCTATTTCCCCTTTCCAGGGAGATCCATATACCACCACCACCCTCTTAAGCCCTCCTTGTATTAGCCTCTCTGGGTCTGTGAAGTGTAGCATGATTATCCTTTACAGCTAATGTCCACTTTTAAGTGAATAAAAGACAAATGTGGTCTTAAGTCTTAAGTGACTTCAAATTGTATTACTAACTTTGGGTAGGGAGTCTAGCAAACTTCCAGTTCCTTAGAAAATAAGAAATATTTTCATAATATTACATTGCCAAAAACTGTGGGTCAAAATGAAAACTTTATCACTTAAGTTGCTTTTGATAGACTATGGTATCACAGCAACAACTGAAGAAACTAAAGGGCACAACAAGCCCTATAACCCACAGAGTCATTCTCCAGCCCCTCTTTTAAGTATTTAAACACATGCCAGGCATAAAGGTGTGTGCCTGAAACCCCAGCATTCAGAAGACTACGGCAAGAAGATAGAGGTCTAAAGATTTACATGGGAGAAAACTAAAGATAGAACCTAAGTTGTGAGAGAGGTTCAGAAAGACAGGGTTGTTGAGCAAAACAGGCAAAAAAAAAGATCAAGGTGTTGAGGTAGATAGAATGCCCCCACTACCACTCAAATACCTAATACACTGGTATGGAAGCTTGGGAGAGTTGCTGATCCTCTGATCCAATCTCAGCACTAGGGAGGCTGATGCAGGAGGATCACATTGTCAGAGAATTGTTCATACTACCACACCATGGCGCCAATAAAGCCACCTTGAATCAAGGGATGGAGTCAGCAATTGGCTGACCAGGATTAGCCATAGAGATGCTGGACGACTGAGGAGGTCTAATAGAGAGAAACAGGAAGAGAAGAGAGCAGATTTACAAGGCTGGTATATCAGGAAAACATGGAGAGAGGGTCCTTCAATCGACTGTCGGCTTCTGTTTGGGTTTACCAGGTTCTTACCTGAATTTCGAACTCACGAGTTTTTATTATACTAGAACAATTTTGGTAGGCATTAGTGGATTGTCACTAACTCAAAAAGATCCTGATTACACAGTAAGACCTGTCTCAACATCATCAAAGGTGTTTGAATTGACAACAAGCCACTGCCAGCCAGCAGCTCCTTGTAAGAAAGTAGAGGTACCAGTAAGAAGGCGGAAGCCACCCACTCACTGGAAAAGGGACGGCCTGTACACTGTCCTGTCCAGGAAAGCAGTGACGTGGCTTCACAATGTGAGACTTTTCCTTTTCTAATTTCTGATATAATGGAGATACTACCAGCCGTGTGTGTGTGTGTGTGTGTGTGTGGGAGAGAGAGAGAGAGAGAGAGAGAGAGAGAGAGAGAGAGAGAGAGAGAGAGAGAGAGAGAGATTGTGTGTATATGGAGGTCACAGAGGATTAGCAGCAAATATTTCAATTGTTCTCTATCTTACAGGTGGAGTCAGGGTCTCTCACTGAACCTAGAGCCCACCGATTGGGCTAGACTGGTTGACTGCTTCAACCCTGGGACCACTGGCACCGGTTTGTTTGCTGCTTGCTTGGGTTCTATTTTTATGGTCATTGCATGAGAGTTTTTTCTCTTTGTGTTTTTTAACCATTGTTTAAAAAAAAAGAAAGCAAAAGAAAACATGGGTTCTAGGGATCAAACTCAGCGGCTCTTCATGCTTGCCTGGTGCTTACCAACTGAGCCGTCCACTTAGCCCCACAACTGTAGTCCTTTTTTAAAAACAAAGTAATTTCATAATGTAAAATGAGCAGAAAATAAATGTCATTTGTTTGCAGATGACCCGATAAGCATTTTTATTAGCATTTCCTTTCCTATCTCTGTGGTGAATGTCATAAAAAGCTCAGGGATAAACTTTCATGAATATTTCCCCACTGAAGACAGAGGAGAAAAATTGAGATTCCCATTAGAGAAAGCCCACCATCTGAAGCTCCATCATTCAGGACTTAGGCATGAACCTCAGCATAGATGAGAAAAAAAATGCAGTCAGAGCTCAGAGTTGCTGGGTAAAGAACTTCTGCAGGATTTCATCATCTCTCAATACTGTTTGCGGCTGTCCACATAATGAGTGTGTCTCTATAATTTTCTAGCATTGTTAAAGCACAAGAGTTTATATCATTAAGGTCATTAAACTATGCTATTTGCTGTAGGCTATCAAAGAGTTTGCTAATCACTTAAGCTTTTCTTCCCAGTCCTGCAAAGATGTAGGCCTCCTACTCCATTTCATTCCTGCCTTTTAAAAGGCAGACACTCTTGTCTTCAAATATTTTTAATTGGTACAGTTTTTCTATATAGGCATAATGATACCGTTTGTCTTTGAAAGGGGAAAATACTTTCATAGGAATGAAAAAGTGACCCCCAAACACTAGTTTTGCTGTTGTTTTTCACACCACCAATTATTTAAAAGGCAACATTTGACATTTGATCTTCATTCTCTTTGTCATCCGCCCTCTGCCTGCAAGAGAGCGCGGCCTCATAAACACAGTTCACAGGAGCAAATACATTTAGCTCTGTCAGATTCCATTGGTTTCCGGAGTGTTTCAGACAGGGAACATAAAAAAAGGGTGACAGTTTCAGAAGCCACTAAAATTTTATACTTGGCTTTGTCACCAGGATTAACACATTTCAGCAAATTCCATAAGAAAGTCCAGTCTCTCTACGTATGCCCATCACAGCAATGACGGCTCCCCCTCATGTCAGCCAGTGTATTGTAAAACCCATAAACAGCAAGTGTATTGTAAAACCTTTTATGATCATTGTAAAAATATTTTGACTATTTTACTCAACCACCTCAGTAAGACACCTGATACGAGTTGAGGGAGAGAAACAAAATCCCTTTTTCAACAAACCTTTCAGAATTAGAGGAAGGCTGAAGAAAAAGAAATCCAGTTTTATATTAAAATAACATGAGTGTTCAAGTAGAGTGTCCTCTTGCTAGATTTATCTCCAGTATCAAGCATCCAGCACCCAGGTCCTGACTTGCGTCACAAAGAGCCCAAGCATTGTATTGTGCTAGAGTCTAAGTTATCAAAGTAAGTTGAACTCGGAAAGGCAAATGTTACATGTTTTCTTTCATATGTAGATCCAATATTTTATACAGGCACCTAAAATTATACATGTCCGTAGGACATGTCAGTAGGTTGACGAGGGCTGGGGGAATTCTAACCTGTGTTGCACAGCTGGCACCAAGAGTCTGTTTATGACTTTTAGAACAAGTCCAGAAATCCAGCTGGCCATGGCCACCACAGACATGGAGAAAGGCAGGCATTGTCTCTACTAGCCATCCAGGAAGCCCAACTACATCCCCTGTGACAACCATCACAAAACACCAGGACTTAATCACCTACCTTTTCTTGTTGCTACTTCTAACTTTGACTCAGCCTGAGAAAGCCAAATGCATACTTCTCTCCACTGTCTAGAAAGCCCATTCCTCCCTGGACAGCCCTGCTTCCCCAGCCCACAGCCTTGGCTCTGCACAACTGGTCCTCCCACTCCACCACTCGATCTAAGCCAGTTGTTCTCAACCTATGGGTTGTGACCCCTTGAGGATCAACTCAATTTCACAGGGGTCACCTAAGACAACACAGATATTCACATTACGATTCACAGCAAAATTAGAGTTATTAGAAGAAACAACAAAAATAATTTTATGGTTGGGGTCACCACAGCATGAGAAGCTATATAAAAAGAGTCCCAGCATTAGGAAGCCAACTGTCATTTCCAGATGACAATTCCTTTGCTTTATACAAACAGATGTTTTTGTTTTTTTCATTTGGTCCTCATCTCCACAAGACAAAGATATTCTGTCCCAATAAGTCCTGGCATTTCTCTAAGGACAATTTTACCCAATAACTAGACCCAACTTTCTGAGAAACACTCCAGTATCCACCATAGTAAGTCAGCTTAGCCAGGTTGGTGGCACACTCAGGAGGCAGAGACAGGCAGAACTCTGTGAGTTCAAGGCCAACCTGGTCTCCAGAGAGAGTTCCAGGACAGCTAGAGTTACACAGAGTAACTATCTCAAAAAAGGAAGAAGAGGCAAATGACTTGGTAACAGTAGCTTAAAGAAAATGTGGATGACCCTACCAAGACTCTATTTATTTAAAAAATAAAACAAAATAAAAGCTTCCCAAACACTTCATGAAGAGACAGTTGAACAAAGGAGCTATCCATCCAGGCTCAGCCCTGCCTCCACCTCAGTCTAGCCATGCTGGTACTACCATCTAATGCTCCAAATACAAGATGAAGCTTCTTCCCTACCAGAATGCCTTTTCCATATTTATAAAAGCCGCTGTTTTTATCCTTCACATGTGCCATATGTAAGGAACCCAAAAATTGTACATTGGATGAGGATTATAATTACATTTGCTCAGATATTTATACTTATGGAGCATAAAGTCTGAACCTTTAGAGTTTCTGCCTTTAACCCTCAGTAAATGTTTACCCAGCATTCAAAGCTCGGGTAAAATGTCACCTCTGTAGGAGGTTCTTCTGTTTATGTGTTGCTTTCATTGGTTAAATAAAGAAACTGCCTTGGCCTTTTGATAGGGCAGAAATCAGGTAGGCAGAGTAGACAGAACAGAATGCTGGGAAGAAGACAGAGAGAGAGCCGCTACGGAGTCACTAGAGTCAGATATGCTGAATCTTTCCCAGTAAGCCACGACTTCTGGTGCTACACAGATTATTAGAAATGGGTTAAATCAAGATGTGAGAGTTAGCCTATAAGAGGCTAGAGCTTATGGGCCAGGCAGTGTTTAAATGAATACAGTTTCTGTGTAATTATTTCAGGGGTTAAGCTAGCTGGGCACCAGGAATGCGGCCCTCTCGCCTTCATCACTACACACCTCTTCAACCTTCTCCTCACCCCCTTTTCTCCTCACCTCCTCAAGCAACATTATTTGATGCTTCACCTATTTTCAAGACTGACTCTAAACGTCTAAAAGCAAACTTGTCACAAGACAGGCATCACACTTGCTTCCAATCCTCTCTCCAGAGGGACTGAAACTCCCAAGGTCTATTTCACATCATGCCTTTATGTCCTGGGCTCCTTGATACACAAGGGAGTAGCCATTTATTTTTTTCCTCTAGTGAGGCTTCGATTCTAATTTTAAAGCCTTGGTGTTCCTGATGAAACAGCCTTGCCATTTCATGTGTTTACATGTTTAATGAACTTTCTCTGGAGTCTGTTTACCCATCCTTCCTGCTTGCCCCACCTTAAGTCACCACCACCTCATTCTAAGCCTAGCCATAGGTTTAGTTGCAGAACCAGGCATTCCAGGGAGCTGCAGTGAAAAACACAAACACTGCCTAAGGTCAGGATAACTAGCCAGGGATGCTGTGTGTAAGGCACACTCTTCATCTGCCTCGGGCAGCCTGCAGAGCTCTCTGGGACAAGCCATAGTGGCTTACCGCCTTCTTCCTCAATACCTGCTGCCACCCTGCATTTAGTTATAATGGCTGCTCTTAAAGCAAGGAGCCAAAAGAGCAGTTAGGCATTGGGTTGGGGAGGGAAGCAAGACGATTAAGGGTGGGAGTGTAAAGGTCACGGAACAGGACCCACTTATCATTGTATCAGGTCGTGGGGCAACAATGTGGAGAACCCTAATGGCTCTGCAAAATGGCCCAAAGTTTCATGCTGAAGGTGATGCTGCCTTTGTGCTTTCTCCCAAGCTCTCTGTTTGGAGCAGTTGTCAAAGGGAATTGCTGAGCAAGACAGGAAGAGGGAGATCTCAGGCAAGCACAGGTCACTGAAGATTAACTCAGGCTCTGATGGAGGAAGGCTAGGTGAGCACTGTGGGCTCCCATCCTTACTTCCCTCCTTCAAACAAGGGCGGGACAGCTTCTCATGCTAGAACCTGCGTGGTTTATTATTCTGAATTCATTTCCTGTATTCCCTTAGGAAAGGGGTAGGTGGGCATGCAACCGGCTGGCTGTATTCTGAACGGTTAGCAGGCTATGACTTGTAGCCAGAGACTGCTCTTTGTTCCCAGCCTACCAGACCCAAATAATTACACAGAAGCTATATTAACTACAACACTGCTTGGCCTATTAGCTCAGGCTTCTTATTAACTAACTCATGTCTTAAATTAACCCATTTCTATTAATCCGTGTATTGGCACGAGGCTGTGGCTTACTGGTAAGGGTACAACATCTGTCTCCTTCTGCAGCTATAAGGCATCTCCTTCATGCCGCCTACTCTCTTTCTATATCTCTATTCAGATTTCCCACCTGGCTTTACTCTGCTAAACCATTGGCCGAAAGAGCTTTATTCATTAACCAATAAGAGCAACACATATACAGAAGGACTTCCCACATCAGTAACTCTCAAAGCTTCATGATTGGGGCAGCTCAGAATCCTGCAAGACAGGGAAGGGTCTGACTTTGAAGCCTCCTCATCCAATCAGACCTTTGTTTTCTACCTTCTTTTGGCTTTCCAATTGAGCTTATAGGAAGGGTCCATGGCCCCAAAGTTGTCAGTATACCACAAAGCAAAGATTAAAAGAGTTGGGAGGGAATCACATGTCAGATCTTGCATCAGTTTCTGAAGCCTGTCTTGATCTCAGAAAAGCAGAATTATCCATCCCCTCAGCTCCCATAATGTGTAACCCTCATTCTATTTATCAAGGGCATACTATAATTTATAGGATGCCTTGTCTAGATTCTAAGCCATGCAAAGATGGGAATGGATATGGAGACTGAGCGCCAATGCCAGGAATGAAGCAGGGCTATAGGAGGTTGGAGAGAAAGCGAGGGATCATAGAAAGGTAACACATGCTCTATTTACCGGTGCACACACCACTATGCAGGCAGTTGCCGGCAGGCACCCAGGAACACATGAGCATAGGAACCATACTGACACAGGCAGACTGGCAGAGAGGCCACACAGAGGTAGGCACATAGGTCTTGGGATGTATAAAAACAGGCAAGCTGGTAAAGGCAAAGGCATTAGCCTCTGGCTCAATGCCATATTTATAGAGTCACACAAAGTGGTATTCTGGAAGAACAGTTATAACAGATGAAATCATTGTTTACTTTGGGGTTCCCCAGACATCCAAGGCTGGCCATTTAATGCTGACTCATACTGGATATTCCTATCAGTCGCCATGTTGTCTGGGCATAAACTGGCCCACATGGCCTTTTGCTTCCTACAGTGGCTCTCATCAACCTTTTAACTCTAGTACTTAGCACAGTACCTGGCATTTTACAGATACTCAGTAAATGCAATTATGTAAATAGAGTAAGTTGAACAAATCCTAAAAAGAATCGAGCCCTCTTCTTCATCGTCACTACTTGAAGTGAGCATTTGAAAATTAATTCACTTTCCTATCCCCACAGAGCAACTTTGTTTTACTTACTAAAGAGGTCAACATTTTTTAAAATAAACTACTATCAATAATATGCACATTTACAAAAGGGTTACCAAACACTTACATTCCCAAAAAGACTGGGATTCCAAGAACTCTAATCAAGAATTCCAGCCCCAGAGCTGGTGTAATGGAAGATGTACACCTAGAAGCCCAGCACTGAGGAACCAGAAGCAGAGACATCCCACATTCCTAAGCCAAACTGAGCCACAATGAAAGACCCTATCTCAAGCAAAGGTCAGTGATAGCTTTCAAACTCACGAGCCTGGCTACCTCTCTATAGCTGGTATTTAAACGTCAGAGCCTGGGACCCACCACATTCTAATTAATGGAGCTGAAGAATCGACACGTTTTCTTTTTTCTTTCTTCTTTTTTTTTTTGTTTTTTGTTTTGTTTTGTTTTGTTTTGTTTTTCGAGACAGGGTCTCTCTGTAGCTTTGAAACCCGTCCTAGAACTAGCTCTTGTAGACCAGGTTGGCCTCGAACTCACAGAGATCCTCCTGCCTCTGCCTCCCGAGTGCTGGGATTAAAGGCTTATGCCACCACCACCCAGCAAATGGACACATTTTCAACAAGGTCTCTGAACAGCTACCAGGATCGTGCACATTTAGGCAGTGTCACCAGAGAGGAGAAGCACAAAATTAGGAGCCCAAAGGTCTGCATTCAGGGCCTTGTCACTTATTGAGTGCACAGCTTTTTATGTCACTAGTTGTGCTGGGTTTTGTTTATTATCAGCAACGTGGTAAAAGTTAATAATGCCTGGTGTTGTTAAGATCAGATATATAAGAAGGTGACAGTGAGCTAGTAAGGTCCCACTAGGGTAATGAGTTTGCCGCCATCAGAATGGCCCCACACATTCAACTATGTGTTGACTTTAAGATGGCATTGTCTCTCCACTTGAAGGATAGATACGAACACCAGTATGTAGCAGTTGTGCATTGAATGCAATGTGGCCCCAGAGTCTCCTGTGTTTACACAGTTGGTCTCCAACTGAGTACTGCTCCAGAAAGCTGAGGTGAAGTCTGACTGGAGGAAGTGAGCCACTGGAGACAGGCCCTCAGGGTTTTGTAGCCCTGCCCCACACACATCTTATAACTTTCTGTTCCCTGCCTTGTGGCCACAGTGAGACTAGCTACCTCAGGCTACAGCCGCCATCCCTCCCCCATGATGATGAACTGTAACTGTGAGCTGAATAAACCCTCCCTCCCTTGTGCTGCTTCTCCTTGAGGATTTGCTCATATCAAGGAAAGTAGCTAAAACATCAGTGGGAATCCCCCCAAATCCATTAATGATTCCCCAACAATGTGATAATCCAGAAGCAATCAAGCAAATGCAGCAAAAGCAGGGGTAATAAAGATCCCTCATTCTAGAATCTTCCAAGGGCCTGGATAGCAACTCCTGCCAAGTTGAAAGGTGAATAAGTTCTGCCAGAGCAGACTGCCATGCGGCATTTGTGCAGCTATTGGCATGGAAGAGAGGCAGAGACTCTGGCGTCTGTCCCACAAGCGGGCCATCTTCAATGCTGCTCTAACATGAATCACTCTACTAATTAAAGTCCTTCATTGAATCTAGCTGGAAAAAAGAAAAACAAAAAGATCCGTGTTCTTCTTTTTTTGGTTTTAACTGTACCACGAAGATACTGCTGTGAAATTAATCTCCCAGTCTTTCTTTTTCTGAGAACTTTTCATGCTTATCCCCTAATTTGCCTAAATCAGGTAAGTGAATTGATTGATTGACAATTAATTGAATGATTGATTGATTGATTGATTGATTGATTGGGTTTTGTAACAGGACCAGGTGCTCAGGTGGTGCTTTATTGCATGGAATGAGTCGGAGGTGCCCAGACAATCGGGGGCGGGGGGAGAAAGCAAGTCAGTGTGAGCTGTACACAGTACCCAACACCATGATGTAACAGGGATGGAGATCCATCACCTGGAGACTATGGTTCTAACAGTGTCAGCTCGGGAGGGATAACGTTACAGCAACAAGAGTTGCTCACTCCAAACAATGAGAACATACAAGTCACCCAGCTAAGCTTCAATTTCAGAAAAACCATGGCATTTCTTAGCATTTTTAATCCATGCCATACTGGGACACAGCTAATGCTTAAAAATTATGTGTTGCTTGTTGGAATCTGAAACTCAGTTGGGCATCCTGTGTTTATCTAGCAACCATGCAGTAACAGCATGCTCTCAATTTTTCCCTTTCTCTGCTTCCTCTGCCTTGGCTGCCTACTAACCTCATATGGGAAAGTTTTGAAACGCTGATGCCCAGAGCACATGCCAGGCCAGTGACACAGGGTCCCTGGGCTGGGACTCAGGCTCTATGATCCCTAGTGATAAGAACCATTGTCACTGTGGAACTGTAAGAAGACTGGATCACAGCAGGCTTTCCCTAGCTTCATTCATTAGGCTGCAGTGTGTGTTTCTCCTGTAGTCAGTCTTACTGTGGAAAGCTGAACCACACCCCTCTGGGTAAGTAAGCATTGGCTGAGCCTTGTGATGGCACTGGAGGAGCAGGCATGGAAGAGACACAGCCTTGGCCTCTAGAAGATCATCCTCGGGTGTGCTGTCATTCATCTTCCCAGGTAGAATCCTGTCCCTTGGAGGAAGAGCGAGCTAGATGAGCCAGAATAGAAGGGAACCTGTAGAATGATGTCCCAGTGGGTGAGGACAGCTGAACTATGAGAGAGGTGTCACAGTGCAACGGGACTGTAAAGGGGGAGCGAGGGGGAGCAAGTGAGGAAAGGGAAGAAAGGCGGAGGAGAAAAATGTCCCTGCCTCAAACACAAAAATCAATCTGGAGAGTCAATAGCAGAAGGCAGCTAAGACTCTCAGTCAGAAAGAACTCCTGCATCAACCCAAGATGGCAAAGTAGAGGAACTCGCTAGGACCCAAGGGCACAAAGTGGGAGGAGCTGCACAAGAGCTATCAGAAGAGATGGTAACCAACGAAAGTCTCTAACGGCAAAGACCATAGGGAATTTTGAAAAGCGGAACAAGGAGACTAGGAAGATGGTCCCCACACTACAGTGCCTGTCGCACAAGCCTGAAGGCCTGCGTTCTGACTCCTAGAGCCCAGAGTAAAAGCCAAGAGTGGTGGCATGTAACTGGAGTGCTGAGAAGGTAGAAAGGGGATTCCAGATGTTCTCTGGCCAGCCAGTCTAGCCAATCAATGAGTTCAAGGTTCAGTGAGAGAGGTCGTATCGGAACATAAACGGAGAGTGCGAGAGGAAAACACCCAGTGTCTGCGTCTGCCCTCAACATGTATGCACATGCAGTTCCTCTGTTTTATATAGATACACAGCATCACATATATATTTGATGCGAAATATATGAAACTATCCAGAGTAATAAACGTGACAGATGAGAGGAGGGAGAAAAAGCTGGGGTAGGGATAGATATGTTCAACATGTAAAATGTTATATCACTTGAAAATGTTCTTATATAATACAATTCCATGCACATGAATACATACAATGAAATTCTTAATAAAAAACGAAACAGGTACTACTGTAGATTGAGTATGAAAGGCAAAATGGAAATTTTTATAGGATAATTTAACTCATTTAAAAACACTGGTTAAATTCCAACACAGAGGGAGGAGAGGCTCACCAAGGGTTATTGACAGTTAATGACATCTGGAGGAGAAAGTCGTTTTCTTAAAGGGCTTGCCCCCTGTTAGGTTGAGTTGCCCCACACCCATGATTATATGAACATCACGAATTGTACTCACTGGGTTATTTAAAAGGGGGTGCTGTAGAGGTGGGGTAGATCTTGGAGAAGCTGAAGGGAGGAGTGGGGGTGAATATGATCAATATATACTGTATGAAACCAGAGAAATGGCTCAGCCATTAAGAGCTATTCTTGCGAAATAATCTAGGACTTGTTCCTAGCACCTACATCAGGTGGCTCACATTGCCTGGACCCTAGCTGTAGGGTATCCGATACCCTTCTCTGGCCTCTGTCGGTACCAGGCACACATACAGTGCACACGTGTACATGCAAACAAAACACTCACTCATGCAAAATAAAAACAAACAAAAAACATTGTACGAAATTCTCAAATAATTTCATAAAACAGTGTATTAAAAACTACAACCGGAGTCATTCCATTCCTCTGCTCAAAAGTATCCCAGGATACCTCATATCACCTAGGAGACAGCCCTAAACATTCCTCGTGACCCCTGAAGCCTCCAGTCAGCCTGTACGCCAACATAGATAGGTCTGTGAGACCTATATTTGATTACTGAAACCACAAAAATGAATGAATGAATGAATGAATGAATGAATGAATTAATGAAATAAAGGATCATGTGTAATGAAAAAATTAAAAATGCTGCAGTATTCCCGGCGGCAGTAGGCAGCAGAAATGCTGTAGGTCCCCAAGTGGTGGTAGCGAGCCATGTGGCGGCAGGCAGTGGGCCCTGAGAGCAACCAGTCCCAGGCAGAGAAGGCTTCCAGTCCCCAAGAGGGCTGCCGATCCCCGAGTGGTGGCTGGTCCCAGGCAGGGAGACAAGTGGCGGGCGGGCAAGAGACATGGATAGGCACGCCATGCAGAGTGAGGTTGGATATTTATTCGGGGGGGGGGGATTATGGAGGGGGAAGGGGAGAAGAGCTGAGAGAGAGAGAAAGAAAGAGACAGAAGAGAGGAGAGACAGAAGCGGGGGAAGGGGAGAAGTGGGGAGAGAGGCAGAAGCTGCCTCTCCAAGAGGAAGACAGAAAAGAGAGAGAGCTCAGGCCGGAAGCTGAAGATCAGCCTGCCTCAGTGGATAGGGGAGGGAGTGGGCGTGGCTTGTCTCTTAAAGAGACAGAACAATCATTACATCATGAACATTAAGAAACCATAACCCTAGATCTCTGAAGAGGAAGAGGAGGGAAAGAGGACTTTTGGGGTCCAGCCTTGACAAGTTCATACGTTCCAGGGTAGGGGCGTGTGGATTAGAAATGTTTGGCAGAATAGACAGAAATGCATAAGAAATACAGAGACATAGGATAGTACAGGGAGGTCAACTCAGTGAATACTGAACTGCCCATATTCATTTTTCGCATCCATATGTACTTCACTCCAAAAAGGGAGGCGGGAGGCATCAGACTTCATTAACATGATATAAGGAAGAGACTTGAATTCTCGGACCTTTGGTCCAGGTAGAGAGGATCCACCTCTATACTCAAAATACTAGTTAATCACACCCTAGGTCAAGATCTCTTGTTTGTAGCCACACCTGTTGTCAACAACTTTGAAAGAGCAAAACTAAGCTCAAACTCTCTGACCTTTAGTCAAGGTGGAACAGGCTTATATCTGTGGGCCACTACAGAGGACAACTAGAACAAACTAATTTAGTCACGGGGTTTGTGGACCATTCTGGATGAGCTAAGCATCCAGACTCCCACCCCAAAACCCCATCTGTTCTCATGTGACCTTAATATTAGAATAAGAAGTCTGGAAGTCGTTAATTCAAATTATTGTGTCTTAGGAAGTGCTCTGGATTTCTAACGATCCAGAATAATTTTGTATTTAATTGTTCTACAGCTTTGCAAAATTATAGGTAATTTTGCTCTCTAGACAGACAATCTGTGTGTGTTATCACACTACAGACTTTAGAAAACCTGAAAAAGATATATATGATATTGAAAGACCCGGATAAATCCAGATCTCTCTAGCAGGAAAAGAAGAACCAAAAAACCTAGGTTAGCCGGGTCAGTGACTCTGTTTCAGGAACTAGCTGAAGATAAAGTTAGATTATAATCTTGAGAATAATCTTGAGAAACAGGGAGTTACCCCCTTGTGGTGATCACTGGTATTTTCGGAATTTTCCAATGACGCCCTCCCCACCCCCTTTGGATTACTGGGTTGTGGTTTCTTCCCTTAAAAACTTCTCCCAGCTACTCGGCGTCGAACTCCTCCCCTGTGTGGGCTATAAGTCTCGACCACAGCGCTGGTACTTGTCAATAAACCTCGTGTGATTGCAGCAAGGAGATCTCTCATGAGTTCCTGGGGGGTCTTGTTATCCTGAGACTTGAGTGAGACTCTCCCCAATCAGGAGGTCTTTCATTGTAATACAATGGCCTCTAAAATTCTGTATTCTTGGGTGGCATCTAAAATACAAACATCCCACCTCATTAGACAGTAAATGTTTTGTTGACAGGTACAGTCTCTTGGTTTCTGCTCTATCTTTAGCTATTAGCATTGTTTGTCCCCTAAGCTGGGTAACTAATGGAAGAGTGTACTCCTCTGGCCTCCAAGCACATGCTTATAAACCTTCAGCCATAGAATAGCATTGAATTCTCAGGATGTGAATTTAAGATAGACATAGCTATACCACATTCATTAATGCCACACTATAAAGAGCATCTCATAACTCCGTGAAGTAATTCTATGTTGGTGGGGGGCTGGTGTTCTAGGGAAAACCTAGCTATGAGATTTGGGTACAATTAGATCAAGACTCAAGACTATGACCAGATCAGATAACTAGTTTGTGTGACTATGTTTAGCTGTGGGTCTTAGTTTGGGGGAATTGCAATATCAAAATACCTGAGGTGAGACAAGTTTAAAGAAAGATTTTTTTTTAAATTAGGCAGCTGCACCTGGTTTTCTATGCCAGCTCATGGGAGAGATGCAGAAACAAGAAGGACACACCTGGAAGAAACACACACATGTGAGAATCACAGAAGAGATGTGCTTGATGTGTGCCGTCTCCCTAACAACTAAGCCTCAAGGAAATGAACCCAGTCCTGGCAACCCTCATTCTAACAAAGCCTGATTTCAGCTCAAGAGAACTAACGCAGCCCGTCAAGAAAGGCAACAAGCCATTCATGAGGATGCCGCCACAAGACCGAATCACCTCTCCTAACACCCTCTTCCTTAGGGCCCCACTACCTCTCCATGGCCTTACTTTGGGGGCCAAGCCTCAGCACATCAAAGCTCAGAGAACTCCATATCTAAACCACAGGTACCACCCAAACCTCTAGATTCTTTCTTCCCTAGAAAACCTTCAGGAAGCAGGTCAATGCCTCCTAATATTTGCTCAGTCTGATTCAGAATGGCCTCCAAGGAGAAGCACAGACTAACACGAAGAAAAGAGGAAGAAATGCCTTTTGTGTCTGTGTTCAAATGGACACCCACGGGAGCCTCTGTACTTCCCAAAGGAACCAAAAAGAAACACTCCTCAGTGGAAAAGTTCCCTGGCAACAAAGTGGCCATTCCCGGAAATAGCCCTCCCTTCTTCCCACTCTTGTCTTTCAGAAGGGATTTCCTCTCCATGCTGCTAACAGTGCCCTGGCGGCTGCTTCACGAAAAACACCTTACACAGAGTTCCTGACACGTGGCAGTATGTTCAGCTCAAGCTACATTAAGATGCATTTAAGACAACCTTGGGATTTTGCGTAGCAGCCACTCCCTCCTACTATCTCATAGGTTCTGATACAAACACGACTCCTCAGATAGCCTCTTGTGTTCCAGTGGAAACCTGGATGGAGTTTTCATTTCCATGATCCATTTTGCTAAGTTCAAATGTCATCATCAAGGGTAATATTTTCAGTTCAACAATTCAAACTAAAATTAACCTGGTTTTAATTCACCTTTCTTAACCCCAAATGATGGAGATAAAAGTGTTCCCAGGAACCATACTCCCCAGTTTCCTCGTCACAGTGTAAAGGGTAACACTGAAGCCCAGAGAGGCAGTCTTCCTTACCTGGTGTCTTGAGCTAGTTGGTGGCTAAGCCAGCACCAGGCCTGTGGCTCCTTATTCCCTTTCCAAGGCTCTTTCTACAGTGAGTGTCTCAGCTTTGGTGTAAATAAATTTAATGAGGCATTTCCTAGGAACAGAGAGAGGAAGAAGGCAGCTAAGTGGGTATTGGATTCCTGAAGAAAGTAGAGAGGCACACAGAGAAAATGAGTAGAGACCCAATTCAAAAATCTTGCCTGGGGCTAGACCTTTATACATTTAATATAGTATGATAGTGGTAATAGATCCACTCAGTCCTTCTTTCCTTTCCAGGGACCAAATTTGCCTGCTCTTTTCAGTGGTCAGATAGAAATGATATGCAGGGCAATGACATTCCATATACATTTTGCCCTTGATGTCCCAGGGCACATGTTCCTTGAGGGTTAGAATTCTTTAGCCGACTTCGCGTCTACTTCTCTTTCTCACACCAATGACTTGTACCCAAGAGTGTATATCTATTATAATTGCTACCTAAAGAGAATAAGAATTACAGATAAGTAATTTTCTTTTTCTAATCTAACCCCCTGGAGGCATTTTAGCAGCTAATACGGACGATGACAGGCATTTCTGCTATAATTTATACAATTTCATTTTTCTTAATCATGGATTTTGCATCTCTTACGTCACCTGCTTAAAATGGAAGCCGAATCTGTGTGTGTATGTGTGTGGTGTGTGTGTGTGCATGTGTGTCTGCTTTTACATGTTTAGTCCCCTTGTAAAGTGTTGAAAATGCCCACACAATCATGAGAAATGTAAAGAAGCATCTTCTCTGAAATGGCCTTCTAACTGTAGACAAATCCTCTTGAAGCAGTTTACAGAACGTGTGTTTAAAATCTTCAGTGGGACACCCCATCTCAAGTACTTAAGGAAATATGTAGTTAAAATGTGGACCTTTGTAGTTACTTGCCTTCACTGAGACACCATGTAAACCATCTGTATGCTACAAAACAGGAGAAAATCCAGCAAATGCCTGAGAGGGGTTGTAATTCAGTTTTTTGTTATTGTTATTGTTTTCCCGCCTATCATGGTTCCTGAAACGTGAAAATATGTCAGCAAATATTGTTGACTTGCACTAAATTCACTGGTAGATAGTGAAATGGTAGAGTATCTGCTTGCACACTTAATCTCCCCATCTCCTCCTTCAAATGCAGGTTGGTGCAGCCAGCCCTGGAGAACCCAAGCCAAACAGAAGCATCCCAGGTTCTACACAGCCCGGGATCATCTGGGATCTGAAACTGTCATTGGCAACAACGTTAATGAATCATGGGTTCAATTTAGTGGGTCAAGCAATGAGGCTTTACGGGACTGCCGTACAATGGTCTTAAGCACCAAAAGAGGGCTTTTCTCACTGCAAGAAAATGAATTCATTTTGAGAAGTCCCTTATTTTCTTGTCTGGATCCTGTGAATAAGACCATATTGGACAAAGAATTTTTGCCTACAAAATTAAGGAAAGGATTCCAATGTGTCCTAACTGTGATGACAAATGTTCTTATAGTAAAGAGGAAAAAGGACATCAGTGACAGAAAGGAAAGGAGGGCACCATGTAAGTACAGATGCAGAGACTTCAGTAACATGACCACAAGTCAAAGGATATTAAGGCCACAATACACAAACAAGGCTCAATCCTGGCTCTCTGGAAGGAAAGTAGCCCTGCAGAAGCCTTAATTTTGAACTTCTGAACTTGAAAGTTGTGAAATAATAAATTTTTAATGTTTTTGCTTTGTTTTATTATTTTAAGTTTGCGTACAAGATTTCACTACATTTTCATACATAAGTGTCAGTGTCCTTGTATATTGCTCATCCATGCCTGCTTCTGTTGTTTAGAGATACTAGGTATTTGGTGCTTGTTACAGCAGCAGTTTAGAAACTAATAGGCAGGGGATAATTATACCCCAGGAAGAACGGTTGGATCCACATGGTGGTAAGTTATAGGTGGGGCAAGGATATCAAGGGTGCCTCATTTGCATACTCAGGAGCATTAGGGGCCAGGGGAAGGAACAATCCTTATAAAGTCAAATAGAAAAGGGGATGTTGGGCTGGAGAGATGGCTCAGTGGTTAAGAGCACTGGCTGTTCTTCCAGAGGTCCTGAGTTCGATTCCCAGCAACCACATGGTGGCTCACAACCATCTGTAATGAGATCTGGAGCCCTCTTCTGGCGTGCGGGCATACATGGAGGCAGAATGTTGTATACATAATAAATAAATAAATCTTTAAAAAAAAAGAAAGAAAGAAAAGGGTCTGTTTCAGACATCAGATAAACAGCCTTTAGTCCTTGGAGATGCATGAGCTCATCAGTTGCCACCTGTGCCCTGGCACGTCCAGCTGGGGTCGCCTGTCTGGTGGGGTCTGTTGGCACTGGAACAAGGTGGGGGAGCAGCCAAACTCCTGCCACTCTCAGGATGAGAAAATCCCGGGTTTTACGAATGCTTTGACACCTTCTTAGCATCAGACCAGCCCTGCATTCCCTCCTACTGGGTGGCCTCATCCAGCCCTAACAGAAGAGGAGGTGCCTAGTCTCCTGGCGGCTCAATACACCATGGCCGGCTGATATCCTTAGGAGACCAGCCTGTATCTGAAGAGAAACAGTAGAGGAGGAGTAGACGGGATGGGGGCACAACTGGGAAGAGAGAAGGGAGGGGAAATGTCAACTGGGATGCAAAACCAAAATAAATAAAGAACAACAAGCTCCTGTGCCTTCTTTATCTTCTTCGAGTCTTCACGTGAACCCTGACGGCATTCATTCTAGAGCGGTGGGTACAATGTTTTTGAAAAGCTGCAGTTTCCTTATTAAAAATAAAAAAGTTTAACATCCAACAACTTGCACTCTGATACAGCCTAGAGAAGGAAAAAGAACTCCGTGCGTTCATCCACTCGAAGTCACTACAATTCTGTCCTCAATCTGTCCCTTTCTGGAGGGAACTTCAGAAATGCAACAGTTCGGGGGGCCTCCTTTGTCCCACGGAGCCGAGCAGAGAGGAGCTGGCAACCCTCAGTAGGCCTGCTTTTGGGACCGGGATCCTCGCCCAACCAGCTTCCGCGGATTCATCTGGACCCTGTCCCGGCTGCACCTGAGCTCGGCCCACCCGGGCTGAGGCCTTGGGGGAAGGACGAGTCCCCTGCTAGGGGGCCTCCTTTGTCC